>JAVRKA010000125.1:600000-844186 GCA_034508555.1 Venustoraphidia nigricollis | reverse complement strand
TTTTATTAGGTAAGTTTTATAACAAAAAAAATTTCTACACAATATTAAATTTATAATGAAATTTCAAAACTTAAACAGCATTTTCTGTAAATAAGTTAACAAAATAAATTAATCATTAAAATTAAAATAAATAAAAAGCTCTGCTTGGACCCTCATCATCCCAATCTATAAGATCTTCGCCTGAATCATCAAAATCCCACACTGAAACACAAGAACAAAAAAGTATTAATTCATAATCACGCAGTTACACGCAAAATTAACAGTTAAGCTATGTTTCCACCGTCCTTTAAATTCGTCCATTAACTGTTCCGACCGAATTTGTGATCATTTGGTAACGGTTTCGAAACTACCATTTCAGTACATATTCTGATATTAGCACAACTAAGAAAAGGCACTGTCCGGGAACAACATGATATTCTTGTTTCATAACAACCATTTTTATTATCAAATCGTCAAAGTTAATAAAGTTATACAACTCTGATCTTTGGTTAGAGTCCTCGAATCGGCATTTGAGTTTTTGAGTTTCTATCTCTGATCACAAAACGGTTCTGTTTGCATTGACAGTTTATTATTGGTCAAAAATGAAACTACAGATTTAAAATACATACAGATATCTGGTTGAAAACGCCAGTGGACTTATCCTAGAATAGACTTTTTTTTTAAAATACTCACTTTCCATTGGTATTGAATCATTTTCATAATCGGAATGATACAAATAAGAATCGTCAGAGCTCACGCTGTCACCTTCATCCGGTGGAAAGAACTCATCATCGACATAATCTGGTCGGAAATGTCTTACAGACATATCGACGTTTCTAATTAAAATATTTGAAGGCACATTAACTGGAATCTTCTTTACCGCCGTACCTCCCACTATCAGAGTTAACTTTCGATCCTTAACATGTTCTATAGCGACTTTCAATGTTTCTTCAGTTACTAAATCTGATCCACAAACATCCAATTCATTCAAATCCTCACAGTATCGTATAACGGCTTTGAATGCGCGATCGGAAAGTGTGTAACATGCTCGGCATTGCAATTTGACCAATTTTCCTACCATGGCGATAGATTCTAAAGGATCATCTGTGATGCCTTCTATGTAGCTCATAAATAAATTTCGCAGATTCGGAAGAGAAGCCAAAGAATTCAGACCTATATCAGTTATACTTTTGCCGTCTTCTACTTGAATGGAACAACATGATATATCTAAAGTATGCAACTGTTTGCAACTACTTCCGATTACAGCAAGAACATCATCGTTGACGTATGAATTTAAGAATAAATTAAGCACTAGTAAATTATTCAGTACATTCAATTTAAGCATGGTTGCTACATTTAACAGTGGAAAATTATTGGCCATCGATAAATTCTGCAACTGTGGTACAGCTTCAAATATTTCTTTCACAGCATTACTTCTGAGTGAAACACAAGAATCTAATTTCAAGCGAACTAATTTACTAAAACGTCTTAAATGTGGTATTATGTATATAGTCTGCAAATTACTGCACTGCGTCAAATTTAAGTCTTTCACGTTTGGTCCGAGGTCCATTATACATTGTCCGTTAATATTTATGTTGTAAGCTAAATCGACGACTTCTAAACCTACGTTTTTGTTGAAAATACATTTTAAATCGCTATCTTTTACATTCGGACATCGTTGCATGTACAGTTCTTTCAATTTTGTGCATTTACTCCCTAAAGCTCTTGCTCCATGTGGCGTAACATTTAGACCTAAAATATGAAAGTTTTGAAGTTATTTGCAAAAAATTAGACGCTTTTTTTGAGATCCTGTAATTGTTAACTTTTGCAATTGTTTATGTGCGGGTTTTAAACTTTTGCGCATTTTTCTAAAGATGATTATGAATCAAATGAGCTATGACACGTATTTAACTCGCAGCAACAAAAATTAACACGTTTTTCAGCTTATAAACCAGACTATAGGGGCCAACGAGTCAAAAGTCAAAATTTTTTTATTCGATCAGGATATTTATATAACGTTTTAGAATGTCGCTCAGGAGGCCGAGGGGCCCCGGTGCACTGCGCCGCCTAGCACACCAATAGTTACGCCACTGCGCACAAACTTACCTGAAATATTAAGAATCCTTAAATTGGGACACTTGCAAGCTATAAGTTGAAGTGTTCGAATATTGAGGCATGCAGTTTTTGCCGATATATCAAGTTTATAGAGAGAATATCCACATCTGTTTAGGATTGATCGTAAACCTTGTGGAGGTACGATCGTGGACCAGGAGCCCCAACACATTGTATCAAGTGACAACGTATGTTGTTTACGCCATAAGCATTGTAGGATAGCCTTCCACCGTTTAGACACTCTTTCCAATATTAACCGTTCTTTGAGATTTAACATGCCTAATACAAGCATCAAACAATCGTCATTCAATACTTCAATAGTTGCCATTTCAGTCATTTTGAAAAAAATCCCAATTGTCGGGTACACCAATGTTCACTGTAAAATGTTTTTTTTATTTTTTAAATACAATTTAATTCACTTTCTTCATACATTAAATTTTTAAACTAGCATAATATTAACAAAACACTTACCTATACTGACAAAATTTTTAATTTATCTTACTATTTAAATTTGGCAGAACTAGTATTAATAGGACTATTCGTACACTATAAACTGACGACATGCATTAAACTGTCATTATAGTTTTAAAAATCAATCACAAATTAATTAATAATGACAGATTAAACACAAGAAATGTTACAACCACTCTCATATCACACATGCTATGTTTATGAACAGAGAACTGAACAGACACTTATGACACAACTCACCCACCTATTCTATGTGGAACGGACAATCCATAGAGAAGTACAACCTTAACTATGTGCATTTCTCTCATGAGCTTTAATTACCAATCATGCATCTCTTTTTAAGATAATGCTTGACCAGTGCTGCCACTAAAATCAACGGCCAAAATATGATTTACTCATGGTTGCATTCAAAGGCTGCATCCGAACTTTAGTGCAGAGCAGAGAACAGAGAGAGCTTAGTAGAGCTCTATAGATATAGGTATTCTCATCCGCCATACTGTGTCCTTGCTTGTCACGCGTAGTACGACACATATGACTAAAGTTAACAGATAAATTATATTTCATAAAAGAAAAATGATTTTAAAGGTCCTGCTGTTGTTTGTACGCGTTTACCCGTACGCAAAAGTGTTTTAAAGTGGGAATATCAATGTGACAACTGTACAGAAGTTGACCGAAAAAATTGCGGTAATTATTTATTTTTCATCACTGTACTATGCAGAATAGAAGAATTATTTGTTAATTGTAATGACTATTGTTTTTTTTGCGGGCTATTAAAAAAATGCGGAAATGTCAGAAAAGAAATCTGGCTTTGGCAACGACACTTCAATTTTATCAGCTGAAATACGAAACAAATTAAATAAAAAATATTGGATACAAGTTGAATTATTTATTATAAAAAATAAGATATACGTTAAATAAAATACATTATGGAGAAGCATTTCAATTTTTTTTTTCTTTGCTGACGCCGTTCCATAAACTATTTTGCGAAATTTGCTATTTTCAATGAAGTTTTTCAAACAGTAAGAACGGACGTTAAAAAAATGCCGGATAATTCTCCCTTTCACATTGTAACATTCCGGAAAAAATATATCAATATTGTCCACTAAACATTTTCCCAATTAGAATTTCCGTTTTAATTTCTTCCATCCATCCTGTCGACGATTTTCAAATTGTGATTCTTCAAAATGTGTCTGTAAGAAAAATACGTTTAACTGTATTCTCAAAAAAGAAAAAAAAGCGGCTGTAAGTGCGGAGACAGGGAAAATTCGAATTGGGAAAATGTTTAGTGGACAATATTGATATATTTTTTCCGGAATGTTACAATGTGAAAGGGAGAATTATCCGGCATTTTTTTAACGTCCGTTCTTACTGTTTGAAAAACTTCATTGAAAATAGCAAATTTCGCAAAATAGTTTATGGAACGGCGTCAGCAAAGAAAAAAAAATTGAAATGCTTCTCCATAATGTATTTTATTTAATGTATATCTTTTTTTTTTATAATAAATAATTCAACTTGTATCCAATATTTTTTATTTAATTTGTTTCGTATTTCAGCTGATAAAATTGAAGTGTCGTTGCCAAAGGCAGATTTCTTTTCTGACATTTCCGCAATTTTTTTAATAGCGCGCAAAAAAAACAATAGTCATTACAATTAACAAATAATTCTTCTATTCTGCATAGTACAGTGATGAAAAATAAATAATTACCGCAATTTTTTCTGTCAACTTCTGTACAGTTGTCACATTGATATTTCCACTTTAAAGCACTTTTGCGTACGGGTAAACGCGTACAAACAACAGCAGGACCTTTAAAAAATCTTGACAAACATTCAAATCATTTTTCTTTTATGCAATATAATTTATCTGTTAATTTTAGTCATATGTTGTCGTAATACGCGTGACAAGCAAGGACACAATATGGCGGATGAGAATACTCACATTTATAGTGCCTTAGTGCAGAGTAAAATATATTTGTATCCTCCTTTGTATAACGCGTGCTTTCACTTCAACAACTCAAAAAATTTGTTAAAATTGATGAAATTGTGTTGGCTTATTATATTTTTTTAACTGTATTTTAAAATATATGGTATAATTAAACATTTTATAGCTATCTGATTTGTTGTATATAAATTTTGAAGAAATGTATTATCTTTTACAAATCTTTTTGTGCGTGTGTATTATATTCGTATGATTTTTAAAAAAAATAGTTTTATTTCAAAATATTGAACTATATATTACGAAACTACACAGTAAAAAGAAGAATAGTTATTTAAAAAAAATAATAAATAATTATCGTAACTAGATTTTGCGCCACTTCAGCGAACAATTCATTGCGTTATTACTGTTTAAGCATTGAGTATGTATATAAAAAATGCATAATTTCAAAAAGTAGTTTTTCCTTTTTAGGGGGCGTCCATAAATTACGTGAGGCATTTTTTAGGATTTTTTGACCCCCTGCCCCCCTTGGTGAGATTTCGCAAGATTTTCTTCAACTCCCTCCCCCCTCCCCAAATCTCAGGTTAGATTTTTTAAATTTTGTGTTCTGGCTGTAATTGCGTTGGATTATAAAAAAAAAAAAAAAACAAAAACATAATTTGTTCCATTACTTTTATTTGACTAGCAATGACTAATATTGAAGATTCGAGAGTATTGCCGTAGTTCAGAATTACTGCTTGAACAATCGAAGGGCTACTGTACTGCTCTGCGGGGTTCGGATAAATACAACAAACACTATTGTGTGAAATTTCGCCATATTTTCACTCTAGCGACATTTTTTACTTTAATTTAACTTTACTTTCACGCAATTTTACACCGTTTTCTACTAGAAAAAAAATTACGTGATATTTGCTAAAACCCCCTCTCTCCCCTAAGTGAGATGTAGAAAGATTAAGCGTGACCCCCTCCCCCCCTTGAACACCTCACGTAATTAATGGACGTCCCCTTATTGAAGAAATGAAGATTTTTTTAAAAATACTTTGACATAGAAATGATAAGTGTTAAATCATTATATTTGGACGTTTGTCATATTTTTTTCACCGTTTAAATACATTTTTATTACACCATATTTTGAATAATTGAATCCCCTTCTTCAGGTGTGTACCCACATTGTAATAAGAATTAACTTGATCTGATATTCTCAATCTATCATCTAAAAACTTTGCAAAATTCACAGAGTGATGTGTATGTTAAAATGTTAAATAAACTGAATAACAAAATAAATGGTCTCTTTGTTACACACAGACCTTCGAAATCTTGGACCGTGATGACGTTGCTGCATCTTCGAGATCAAGTGCCTGCGATATATTGCTGAAACTTCCAGACCTCCAAGTGCCTGCGTCCCATTGTTGCACAACTTCCACGCGTCAGGTATACTGTCAGATATGATTTTTTAAAATTACTTTTTAAATTGGTTCTGCCTTTCCGAAATTCATATTTACCTTTTTATTTTCAATCTATAATGGAAACAAATACAGTGTCATATTTTTAAAAGTAAATTAAATGTTCAAAGAGAAATGAAGACAAAAATACTTGCTTGCTGTAAAGTATTTGACTACTGGAAAAAAACATTAATCAAACAAATTTTTATATAACAGCAGTCAACAAGTTGACTTCATACCAGAAATTTTATTAATTTACCAAATATTTAAGAAAACAAAATCACGCCTATAGTTTCATTCAAAAAAGGGCATAATCTGTTGACGATAAATTATGAAAGCTGAAAATTGTTTGCTTAACTTAAGGGAGTATTTCACATTGACGGCCATTTTTGGGTCGTAATTTGAGATTTTTTTTCTTGGGATCAGTAAAACATTTTGGAGTAATTTTTTTCATATATCATATTTAGGCGGCTCACAGTCTAGAAGGACACTTTGCTCGCTACCACATATTGATTTTTTTTTCATTATATACGCTTTTAAGTTACTTGTAACAATAAAAAATCAACGAAATTTTCACAACAATAGAAACGGAAAGTACAAAGAATCCTTTTAAGTTTAAAAAAGTTTTGTTGTTTTATGCAAAAATTTAAATTTGACTTGTTTATAATTATAAAATTAAAAACTGATTTATCTGAAATGCTGCTCGCCTGATACTTTTGTGTTTATATATTTTGATAGACGAATTTTTAAAGATTATGTCATGCTGTATACTGCAGTCCCAAACCAATCTGCATTTTTTACAATTTTGAGATATTTAGACTTAAAAAGTTAAAATGTTCTCTGACACATTTTATTTCGTTATCAAACTTATGCAGTGAACATAATAGTATAATACTTATGTATCAAATGTGGGAAGGTGCCTCCTTTTTAAAACTTATGCAATGTTATTCAAACTGGTTTCAAAACATCGCGCGCGTTTAAAAAAACGTATACTCTCTCACAGCTGTTACAATTTACGAGAACACATAAACTTCTATACGTAAAATGTGGCAGCTTTTTATAAAAAGTAAAACAAAAGAGAAACTCGTGTGTAAAAAGGGCTTTTACACACGGACTATAGCTATGTAAATTATGTAAAAACACCACTTTGTATGTCCGTATTATAAAAATTATAATTTGTAAATATTGTGGGTTTTTCAATTTGCCGGGTCATCAATAAAATGCGTCACGCGAAATTCACTCATGTTTTACCCCCACTTCCTCTTTGTCACGCTGTATCTCATTTTCTGCGTGGAAGCGCTCGTTTTTCATATTGGATCTACGCGTGTGTGATTCCACGGAGTTCAGAAATAATTAAAATAATTAAATAATAAATAATGTTGACTCTACCAACAGTAATAGATATAAATTGAAAAGGACCACAACTGTTGGTTGAAACGTCTTTTATATAAATAAAAACCAATTGAACAGTATTGCAAGTAATTTTATTTTGTTAATATAAAATAATTAAAAATTTGGGTACTGCATGATTTAATACAATTGCAATGGGAGTGGTTTTATTTTATTGTATTTTGTTAGAACACTCCTCTTTCAAAAATTGAAGTAATTAGGTAACTGTCGTTTATTCCAGCGGCGCAGCAGGAAAAAAGGACGATTAAGGCGTACGTATTCAAGAAATAAAAATGTTTCGTTTTTTTTTATATAAACTTGTTGTTCATTCTAAAGAACAAAAACTGCGAAATTTTTTGTGAATTTTTGATTTACACATCAAGTATACAAAACTAAAAAATGTCTGAAAAACACTGATTTGCATACTGGAGTGTCTGGGTACTTAGTACTTAATTTGTTTAGCAAATTATAAAATTGCTTATTTTATTATACTTCAAAAAAACTTATATCTTGAAATATAATTTTGAAAGGCTCATTCCTATTCCTAAACTATAACTTTTTATATTATGATGGATCGCGCTGCTTAGTCAAAGTGCACCAAGATTAGTAGATTCGCTTCGTCGGATAGTAGTGCGAGAATGACGTCATCCACCGAACCTGTCAATTGATTGCGTGGCAACGACTGTTGTTCATAAACAGTATTTAACAAATGTCAAATAAATCAAAAGACAGAATATTGATATTATTTACAAGAAATTCAATTTTTAAGATAAAAGATTTGCATAGTCCTAGTTAAATATAAATGACATTTTTGATGTTGTCATTAGGTTGATAAAAACATGAACGAACTGCTAGCTGACGTCATTAACGCGCTTACGCTGATTAGTCAGATAGAACGAGGTAGCCTCTGAAATCTACTATTCTTGGTAATACAGTGCACTTTCAAATTCAAAGACTACAAAAGTCCTAATTGAATAAATGTGAACTAAGTGAAATAAGTTTTCCATAAGTATGTATATTCTAAGGATATAATATGTGCGTTTCACGTCGATCTTACTTTCTTCATTTTTAATTAGATCAGTCTGAATATTGTTTCTGCATCATATTTTATCGAAATAAATGTTGTGTTATAAAACGTAAAATATAAACTGACTTTTTTGATTAGACCAAAATATTCTAATTTTGCACACGCCACTGAGTCGTAAATAATTAAATATTATGTATAACTTGTTCGAACTGCTATCCTAATACTTTTTTTTTTTATTAACTGCGGGCGGAGTCAAAAAGACAATGCTTATAAATGAAATACATTATACGTAGTGTCTGATAAAAAAAGGACAGTGAATAAATTTTGAACTTAGAAAAAATTAAACAAAACACACATGAGCGTAATTTGAGAAGTCAAATGTTACGAAATATGTACAGATATATCTTAAACTTATTTGACTGAGACATATTAATGCAATTTTATAAACAGTTTTATCGTTGGAAATTTGACAAGTTCGAATTAATAGTCTTTAATTAACATAGCTGTTGCAGACGAATTAAAACAATTTGTGTTACGTTTTCTTCTCAAACACATATTAATTTTATAATGCTAAGTGATCCGCAAATAATCGTGTCTGGCCCTTCTTTGTGTCTTAAGACCGTCTTAACCCATGGGGGGCTCATGGCACGTTAATGTAAATGGTGCCTCTTTAACATAAATTTACAAGATTCTAGCTATAATTGTTATTTTCTCACAGGAATTAGGGGACCCCATTACTCGATTTGGAGAAAAAGTTAAATGAGTTTATTTCGTAAAATGCAAAGCGCAGCGCAGTTTTTGCATTGCGCAATTAAGTTTTTATATCAAATGTAATGATTGTCGTGTTAGTATGAAGAAGTAATAATATGACAAAGGGAATTTCAACAATTGTATTTTCCACTTTTGAAATGTATACTCCTGTGAAATTCCTCATACATTTTCGAGGGACCCCTCCCCCCCAACAACTAGCCACTCCCGCTGAACATGGTTTGCCGAGCCTGAATGTAACAAATATATTATAGCTCATAAGGAAATTTTATAATATCGTTTTTGAATACCTTTTAAAATGCATAGACGTTGATGACCTTTGCTGTCGAGTGCCTATAATTTGCAATCAATCTTTTTTATAAGTATACCGAATAATAAATTAAAAATAGTTCATTGAACGATTTGTCTAGGTAGTAGAAAACACTACGTATATAAATTATAGACTTATGTAACTGCATTTTATTAGTCTTGCTATGTTCTATTTGAAGTAGAAATACCTCTTAAATAGTTCTGGGAGCTGGATACCAAATTTTTGATTTTTCGGTTTGTTGACATTATTTCAATAATTTTTAGCAAAATTTTTGTTTTTTCATCTTTCTTCCCATACGTTTTATGATCAATTTAGAGATATTGTAATGTAATAGACGCTCGAAAACACAGATCAAAAGTATTGTAAATTATAGACACTTATATTATTTTTATTTAAAATTAAAACTTAGAAAATTCAAAGTTTAAAAAAAGTTGTAAATGTGAAGCGGCGGCAATCTCGGCGCAATCAGTATGTCCAGTAGCATAATGCTCGAGAGTCTAGGCCTCTTCTCGTCTATGACCTTAGAGCGTCCACAATCTATAAAATATTGAAACATGAATGCGATATTTGTGTGTAATCGTGGGAAAATAACTTTTTCTTTTTTTTGTTGCAGACAGTGACTCGGCGACCCCCGTTGCTGGAACTTCCATGCCTACATTTTAAATGAAATATTTTTTTTATATCAATATTCATTTAACAATAATTATTGTATTAGAATTATTTTAAATTAAGCTTGTATTAGTAATTTTTGTTGTGAGAAAATAAAGCACAAATTAACTAAAGGAAAATATTTTTCAAGTGTAACACCTATAATACCTCTTTGTCTCTGGTGCCCTACTCCTAAAATGTCAAATTTTAACAATTTATCAGTCCGTAAACGACTGCAAGTAAAAATACCTCTTCGTGTTTTGGTGCCCTATTCCTAAAATGACAAATTTTATGAATTTTTCTATTCATCTATTCAAATGTAACACGTATAAAATATCTCTTCGTGTTTCTGGTGCCCTGCTCCTAAAATGTCATATTTTAAGAATTATACCAGTTCGTAAACGAAAAATATGAAACAAAATGTTACTGTGGTTTTAAGCCATGGAGTAGTATCAATTTAGTTCATGCGTAGGAAGGAGAGTGTCGCTATGGTACACTTAAAATTTTCTATATTTGTGGGTTGGCCGCGAATCAAAAGCTTAGCTCATGTCAAAATAAAGTTCCGTATAATGTCGCTACTTCCAAAATGCAAAAAGGTTTGCTTCTTTAAATCTGAATAACTTAGAAGGAAAAACTGTATAGACTAATTTAAAAATGTATATTTTTACATTTACAATATATTGAAATTACAATTTACATTTTTTATATTTTTTTTTTTTAATTTCATATTGTTTTCTCTATATTTTTTTTAAATTTTTAAAAAATATTAAAACAACCGTTTTTTTTTGTCACGCAGTGGAAAACTTAGTGCGTACCCGAAGTAAACACATTGCAAGTGTTTCCTGTAACTTATTTATTTGAAAATCATTTTGTGTGTCTTTAAGTCCAAAATTTGTTTTAACACACTTGAGAATATTGCTTCAGTGGATACAAGCAGTGCAGATGGATGTTTTTTTTTAATTACGTTTAAACAAAACTCTTTATCGTCTTGGCATGAAACAATAAAAAAATTGTCTGGTAAAGATTTTGGCAACGTTTGCTTAAATTTCGCTCCGCTTTTCTCTATTATTTCTAAAAAAAAGAAGTAAAATTGTAAAAAGTGCATTATATATTTTGTAAGTGCCATTTAAAAAACAAATACCTTTTATGTCATTGTTAATACTGGGTGTAACATACACCGAATAACCATTTAGTAAAAGGCCTTTTTCTGACGTTTTAAACGAATTTGTCAACTGAAAATCAAACCGTGTCTCTCCAGCTTTGTCTTTTAGTAAAAATTTCCATGGATCTGAAAACAAAAAACGATTGATTGATATCTTCTGTTCTTGTCTAACACTATGATTAGAGGTGGATTTACAATTGTGCTGCCTACAGGCTGCATCAAATTGCCGCCTACACTGAGAAAAACATTTGGTAATTTCAAACTCCATGTAACGTCACTCGATTTAACGTCAAACTCCCTAAAACGTCAAAATTACTTGACTTTGGTTGGTTTGTCTTGTTGTGCATACAATGATACACTCTATGCAGCATCACACCCACTCTAAATATATAACATTATAAAACAAGTAATTTCGTCAACCTATAAAACACCTACTGTTTGTAGGTACTTTCTAAGTTGTCGAAATTTATAAGAACTGCAGCTTATATTATCTAGTTTTGTTGTTATTTGTGTCAATAGTAATGTTTGTAAATTTTATGCGTTATTATTAAATAATACTATAATAATAAAACAATATTGAATTTTCTTTCTCTCAATAGAACGACAACTCTTTATAACGCCAGAAAATGCGCAGTCTCTTCAGCGTCACTATATAGAGTTTAGAAAGTACCAACAAACAGTAGGCGCTTTATAAGTTGCCGAAATTACTTACTTTATAATGAGATATGGTCGTTATTTAGAGGTGTGATGCTACATAGAGTGTATCATTGTATGGACAACAAGGCAAACCAACCAAAGTCGACTAATTTCGACGTTTTAGGGAGTTTGACGTTAAATTGAGCGACGTTACATGGAGTTTACACTGTATATCAATCAAACATATTCTTACCTAGAAATGTATTGGCCTTTGAACACTCGAGAAGCCACTGTGGCGACACAATAGGTTTGGACAACGAAATTGCGCACAAAAATTTGACCGATCGTCGAATTTCAGTTGTCACTAGAACTGTCGCTGTAACAATATTATCGGTCAATTTACCACCTAAAAAAAAGAAGAAAATTGTAAATTTAAAAGCCAAATAAATGTCAGTAAAATAAAACTATTGTGCATTGAAAATATACATCTAATAATTTAAAAGTGAATTTGTGAGCCAAAAGTAAAAAGTTGTAATTTATCTTACCCAGTTTTTCAACAATCTTCTCTTGTTTGTTATCCCTGAACATTGTAAACATCACAAAATAGTGTTGCCTTAAATTTGGTTTCCTCGGTAAATCCTAGTAAATACAATTGTTATTAAAATACATTGAAATATATTACGCTATTACGACGTCTAGTGACAAAAATTGAACTTCTCAAAAAATCTACATTTTCAAACGTGGCCAATAGCAATTTGCACTTTTAATTTATCATCATTTTTAACAACAGACAGAAGAATTGATACTTTTACGAGTTTTTTTATCAAACCCCAAGTATGGTGCAGTAAAATTAGGATTTTGTTTTCAAATAAAAATTGGTGAAATAATTTTTTGCACACACTTTTATTTTGACATAACGAACAGCGTGTAAAAAAATATTAAGTACAACAATTAGAAAAATATAAACCAAATCTAATAATATCGTCCGATTAACTTTCTTACTGTTTTTGTCTACAAACCTTCTCAAATGACTTTGTTTGAGTTTTTCTTGAACTATTGGTATTTGTTGTTTTTCTTTTTTTCGATACTGTCTCACTAGAATCTGAAGTATCTTCAATTTTTCGTTTTTCAACTGTTTGTTTACTTGTCACTTGTTTTTCATTGTCTTTCATTGTTTTACTCATTTTATTTCCTGCGCCTGCCCTTGTACTTCTTCTACTTGGTTCAAGATTCTTGACATCTGTTATACAAAGCATAAAAAATATCTTTAATAACAAAATAATCCGAAACTCCCCAAGAACTGCCAAAATATATTTTAAGTCTCTGCTAATTCAAAACAATTCATACATTAACCCATAACAGAACACGTCTAGTTGGTGTAGTCTCAGCTGTTTAGCGTCTATGATCTACAATCTATTCCTCTATTCGCTACATGCACACCGGTGAGAGCATGGTAAATTATTGCATTTTTTGATGAACTTGTACGCGTTTCCATAGCAACGATATTGTATTTCAAATAACAACGAATTTCCTACATTAAAGCATGGTTCCATGAAATAACCATAAATTGTTTGATACTTATTTGGGTTGGAGCAATGAAACTTTTAATTTTTAAGGAATTTATAGTTTTTGAGAACTTATACATACCTTTTGTATTTATATTTCCAGAACTACTTTTCGCAATATTCTTTGAGTCCTTTTCTTCCTGTTTTTTCGTCAACTGTTCGTAAAGTGTATCCCAATGTCGCAATTTTTCAAGCTTTGAGCTTAGATTTTGAACAGAGTGAACTATTTTCTCTCTTGCCTCTGCTTCTATTTTATTTAAACGCATTCGATCACTTTTCAATTTGACTGCCGATTTTGGATTTAATATTTCAGTTAAATCTGGTTCCAATTCGTCTGAAGATTCTGTAAATACACTATTTGGTTCTTCCTCCTTTTCAGCTTCAACGTTTTCGCTTCTTGATTTCAGTAAACGCTGAGATTTTCTGTTCGAATTGTCTGATTGCTGACTGTCAATGCAATTTTGATTTTTTGTCACGTTTCTCAATTTTTTCGTTGAACTCACTTCTTTTGTTTTCTTATCATTATTTTTTAACTGACCACTGATTTGTTTCCTTCTTTTAATTTCCGTTTCTGTGAAACCTGAAAATTCACCCTCTTCTTGCCATGATTTGGTTTTAGATCTTAAAGATCTTTCAGTATCTTTTTCCGGAGTTTTAAATTTTCCGTCGTCTATATCTATATTGTCAGTTTTTTTCGAGCTGTCAAACTTTCTTAAGAGTTCCTTTTTATTTAAAGTATCCTTATGCTCTTCGACATTTTTTCCTTTTTTCTTCTTCTTTTCACGAACATTAAGCTGATTCTGTTCAGTCAACGTTTCTTTGCTATTTCTTCTTTTGACTTGTTTACTTTTAGTTGCACTTAATGCTGGCAATTCTAGCAATTCTTGGGTTGATATAATATTATCAGCATCATTTGTTATTTCATTATTTGAATTGTCGTTTAATATATCTTCACTCTGCGTGCTCGGAATGATAACATTGTTCTTCTGAAATATGCAGCTTTTAATAGAAGGTCTACTCCTTTCAGAACATGTTGTAGACATGTCAGGTTGAAGAGAAAGAGTTAACGATTCACTATTGTCTTCACTATCAAGCTGCTCTAAATTAGCATCATTTAATGTTAAATACACTGGGTCTGCATTGTTTCTTACTGATTGAGGATTATTTTTGTTTGTATCTTTTTGTGCTGGTGCACCCTGATCTGATTTTAAATTTAGTTCAGAGGTGAATTTATTTACGTCCAATACTTGAGTTTCGCATATATAGGAATCGTCATTTTCGTTACAAACTGGGTTTTTTTCTTCTGCAGAAATCAATTTTTGGGTGTTGCATGTAAAAATGTTCATGTCTTGATTACAATCTTTTACAGCTGACGAAGGTGAAGCTTTTGGATATTTAAAAGTATTTTTCGTATCAGAATTTTTGGGAGTTTTTTCTGTTTTCTGCATTGACTCAGTAGGCTTCAATACTATCGCATTTAAATCTAATTTTTGAGTTGAGCATAGGAAAGTGTCATCGTCTTCAGAAGGAGTCGGTTGTTTTTTATCTTTGGAAGAAAGTAAACTACTCACATTTAAGGTTTGAGTAACAGAAGTGAAACAATCGGAACTGTCTTCTTTTGAATTTACGCTTGTGTCATTTTTTGAAGTAACCTCATGTACATCAATTTTTTGGGTGTTGCATGTAAAAACGTTGTCTTGATTATCATCTTTGACAGTTGACGAAGATGAAGATCTTGGATATTTAAAAGAAGTATTTTTCGTCTCAGAATTTTCAGTATTATGCATTGACTCAGTAGGCTTCAAAACTATCGCATTTAAATCTAATTTTTGAGTTGAGCATAGGAAAGTATCATCGTCTTCAGAAGGAGTTGGTTGCTTTTTATCTTTGGAAGAAAGTACACTACTCACATTTAAGGTTTGAGTAACAGAAGAGTAACAATCGAAACTGTCTTCTTTTGAATTTACGCTTGTGTCATTCTTTGAAGTAATTCCATGTACATCAATTTTTTGGGTGGAACATAGAAAGAATTGGTCTTCATTAGAAAATGGTTCACTTTCTTTCTGTGCTTCTTCAATTTGTGTTCTTGAATTATTCGAGTCTGCACTTTGATTAGAATTCAAGAATATATTTGGTGGTCTTCTGGGAGTTGAATGTGTATTCCTTAGCAATATTTGCGTTTCATCAAAATCAACTGTATCATTTAATGCTTGAGTTGGATGTATGAAAATATCTTTCTCGGTTGATTTAATCTTTTCCTGTAAAGGCTCCTCTAAAAATTGTGTTTCACTTAAGTCGTCATCTATATTCTGACTTGAATTTTCAGAAACATTAATCGCGAGCTTATTAAAATTATCCGAAACCAGCAGATCTTTATTATGGGCGCGATTATCTTTCAAATCTAATTTTTGTGTTAAACAAACGAAAATATTTTCATTTGTCTGTTTCTTTCCATTATTATTTTCCTTGAACAAAGACGCTGAATCTATTTTTTTAGTTTGGCAATTATCTGACCTATTTTCAGAGTTGCAATCTGCATTCTCAAAGGCTAGTTGAGTAGAAGGAATCACAAAACTATCGCAGCTGTCATTTGTTAATGGCTTTTTATTTTTTTGTGATAATTCACGACAAGGTCCTTCATTATCACGTTCTGATGTTTTAACTGTAATCTTATCACTGATTACTAAACTCGGACTTTTTTCGTAATCTGAATTTTGTGTTTCAATGTCAGAATCAAGCTTACGGGTTTTTCTTTTTGGGGCAAATAATGGGTGTTCTTCTTCCTGGGAACTTGCATCGTCAAAATGAAGAGGTTTACATTGTCTTTTCTTTATAATAATCTGACTTTCAGAATCTGAATCCATTTCAGGAACACAATCGTCGACTTCGCTGTCAAATTTCAATTGTTTGCATTTCTTTTTGATAAACAATGGACTACTTTCATCATCTGGTTTAATTTTCTGAACATCATTTTGAGAATCCAACAATAGTTCAGTTTTTGATTGATCACCCTCACCCAAAGGAGCAATTTCTAGCGAACTAAGGTTATCATTTTTACTGTTCAACTTTTTATCTTTTATATCATTTATGTTTTTATTGAGCAATGGTCTGCAATCTGTAGATAATTTATTAATGATCTCCACATTATCTTTACGGAGTACATTTTCGGCACTTTTTTCGATATTAGAAGAATCAATTAATTGTGTGTTCATACTAAAAATGTCTTGAGAAATTGAAACATTTTGATTCTTTTCATAAACTTTTTCAAATCTTTTTGACATTTTAACTTCAGGTGAACTTTCTATTCGAGTTTCTTTACCCGAAACATTTGCTATTTGAGTTTCTTTATCGAAAATATTTTCTATTTGACTCTCTTTATCGAAAATATTTTCAAATTGCGTTTCTTTATCGGAAATACTTTCTATTTGCGTTTCTTTATCAGAACTAATTTCTAACTGTGTATCCATTTCATATATATTCTTGAAAACGTCTCTTTCAGTGTATTTGCTATTTGTCTTAGCTATATTAATAGATTTTCCACACAACTGTACATTTTCATCTTCAATTTGCGTTTCCTTTTCATGAATATCAAATATTTTATTGTTATTTCTGGACGAATGTGTAATTTGTGTTTCAATTTCATTAATATCTGCATACTTGTTAGCATAATTTTCCATCAAACACTTATTAAAATCATCTGTGTTTTCTATTTGCGTTTCAAAATTAAAATCATCGATTGAATTGTTCGCGTTTACCTTATCGACAGATACAGGATTTGTTTCAGGTTCTGAATCTATATTTTCAATTTGAGTTTCAGCTTCATAAACTGACATGAATTTCTGTTGTTCGGAGTTATTAAAAGATGTGGTAGATAGCATTAATTTTTTTGTTGGGCTAGTTTCTCTAACTGACGTATTTATTTTCTCATCTTTAGAACTGCTGTCAATTATTATATGGTCTGTCAAATTTGTCGATTTATTTATTTTACTATCACTTCTGCGTGTTAAATGAATAGATCCACCCATGGAAGTATTTTCAAAAGATTCATTTACAAACGATTTCTCAGCTTCTGCAGTGATTTCGCACAACTCTTCTACTGATTCATCAACCACAACATTAATATTGGGACTACTACCACCCTCAGTGCGTAACTGAGTTTGGGGGATTATAAATTGGTCATCATCCAAATCATTTTCTTGGGTATTACTTGTGTCCAGATTTCCAATTATGCTTCTTTTCAATGAAATTCTTGTGGTAATGGGTTCAGGTTCTTTAAAACTATTTACATGGTAGTACCCTTCCACATTCCCAAATGTAATTTTGGAGTTATGTTTCAGCAAATAACATTCTTTATCGTTTAATAGTTGTGTTTCAAGTAGAGTTCTGTTCGCAGAGCCCATGTCACTTAAGTACGCGACATTTTTTATTACAGTTATTATGGCGTGGAGTCTAGAAATACACTGAAAATAAATTTGACATTTTTACTTTCGGGCGAAGAGGCGAGCTTAGGATCATTATTCTTATACTGTTATAGAATGAAATGTTACTACCACATATAAATCAAAAGCGTCGAGGTTGCCTTATTTATTATGAGCGGCATCAGAGTAATTATTTGTATATTTGCTATATATGACATTACCAGTGACTCCCAAAATGTGCGCCGAGGCTCCCCGGGGCGCTGCGGCTGTTTTATTAGGGCGCCGTAAAAAGTTTCGATTAGAGTCAAAATCTGTTATAACGACATCGAAGGTACAAAGCAATTCTTTATTATGTAAGATTATTGAATGTGTAGGTACATATAAATCCATAGATATTAAGAGGAATAATATTCACATTATCATTGTCATTTTTCTGTATTCATAAAATCTGTAATTGTAGTCTATTTGGAACACTTCTGTGCGTACGAATTTTGTTTACAATACAGCTGGTCGTCCTAACAGATATAATTCTCCGAAGATATGAAGACATTATATTAAATGTAGTCGCTTAATGTGATATGTCGTAATAAGCAATGTCGTAAAAAGCAGTGTTTTTTATAAGGCGATCATATAGCATTCAGCCGGGACCTATGATTTTGGTCAATATAACCAGTATGTTGTTCTAAACGATGTCGTCATAAACGGTTTTGACTGTATTTATTAAATAAAATTGCAGATAACATTGGAGGTGTAAATATATCAATGAGTTTCTGAATTAGAAACTATTAGTAACATAAGGTTTACCATGAGATAATCAATATTTTGACTTGCGGCGCCCCGGAAAAATTCTGATATTTTAAATGCGTCGGAAACCGAAAAAGTTTGGGAGCCTCTGGCATACACTATTGGCGTCGGTCGGATGGCGGGACCTAGGGGTCGGACCAACATTTCTCGACGTTTACAACATTCTACGCGATTGGCACCAATTTTGGAAATGTATGTATAATTTGAAAAGCCAAAACCGTAGCCGAAATTAGATCCTCTTAAAAATCAAAGCCAATAACTGACCCGAATTTTGGTTTAACGATAGCTTATAATATAGACTTAAAATATAAAACATATCGATAATTAAAAAAATCAAACTGACTTACAGGATCAAGCAACAGAATATCACAGTTATTTCGTCCAACGGTGTTGACACCCTCATAAACATCATAATTAGTTTGTTTTATAGTAATGTATCCCACCTAAAAAAAAAATAAATTATGAAATTACAATGCGATACAAATTCTAATGCATTCCAATTGTGGTTATGTTTGACAATTCTCATTTTGTTAAATATATATATAACATCTCATACCTTAGGTCTGTAGTTCTTTTTAAACGGATTGTCTACTGACAATATTTGTGTACATTCCATGTTTTGAAGCGTAAAAAATAATAAAATTGACAATAATATACATGCACTGTCAAATAACGCCAGCGTGCCCGCCACTTTCTTTTTCATAAATGAAAATCACAGAACCAGAGAGCTCTTTGACGTTTACTGACGACCACTGATATAAACAGTATAATCCATGGATAGTAAGTAGAATGTAGATACTGGATAGCATCGCTGTAGTTAGTTGCCAGACAAAATAGAGATTGACCACGCTCTCTTCAGTGGCGTAGCTATCGGAGAGCTAGGCGGTGCAGTGCACTGGGGTTACCAAGCTGAAAGGGCCTCCAAAACGACGTTCGAAAACTTTATTTAAATATCCTAATCGAATAAAGAATTTTTTACTTTTGACTCTTTGGCCCCTGTAGCCTGGTTCACAAGTTGAAAAACGTGTTAATTTTTTCTACTGTGAGTTAAAATACGTGTCATAGCTCACTGGATTCGTATTTACCTCGAAAAATGTGCAAAATTCTGAAATCCGTACATAAACAATCGCAAAAGCTATTAACAATTAAAGAATCTCAAAAAAGGAGGTCTAATTTTTTGCAAATAACTCAAAAACTATTAATGCTAATGAAATTTATAAAAAAGATTCCTAGAACGGAGGAAATTTCTGAAAAAAATGTCGACTTCATCTCTATAATTAATACTTTTAATTTAATGTTGAAAATAAGGCTTCGTGTGGTCGGCGCTGTGCATGAATTTCAACTTTCTGCCCTTGCGGTGTAATATATTAATTTTGAGTTGTGACACTTTTCAAATATGTGTGTGAAATGTCTTTATTTGTAACTTTATTTGGCAGAAGTTGCGTTTTTAGGGTTCCGTACCTCAAAAGGAACAAACGGAACCCTTATAGGAATTACTCGTGTCTGTCCGTCCCACTGTCAAAGCCAATTTGCGTCGAACTATTGGACCGATTGAGTTGAAATTTGGTACACATATGTAAGTCGGTGACCCAAAGACAGACGTGTAACGTAAATAAATAAACTTTGAACATGGGGATAACTTTAGGGGGTAAATTAGAAAACTAAAAAAAAAGCTTGGCAAACTGTACCGTGTGACATATCAAATGAAAGGGCTTGTAGTAAGGGTCTCAAATATATATATTGTTATAATATTAAAATAGTTTTCAAGTTATTTAAGAAAATAGATGAAAATTTACCATTTACCCCTCCTTATCTCCTACTGGACCGATTGAGTTGAAATTTGGTACACATATGTAAATTGGAGCCCCAAAGACGGACGTGTAACGTAAATAAATAAATTTTGAACATGGGGGAAATTTTTGGGGAAAAATTAGAAAATTACAAAAAAATGTTCTGCAAACTGTACCGTGTGACATATCAAATGAAAGGGCTCTTAGTAGGGGTCTCAAATACATTTTTTTTATAGTTTTAAAATAAATAGTTTTCAAATTATTTAAGGAAATAGATGAACAATTGACCATTCCCCCTCCTTTTCCTATCTCCGAAACTACTGCGCCTAAAATTTTGAAAAAAATAGGGAATGTCAGGTCTCACCCATAGTTTACAGGAAAATTGAAACGAAATTCTTAAGTCTTAAGTCTTCTCGCGAGTTCGACTCGCACTTGACCGGTTTTTTTTAGTTCGTAATTTTTCAGTTACGAATAAGTATTTGTTATTCAATATGCATTATAAATATGATAGAACGTAATTAGCGTAAAATAATTTAAAATAAATATTGTCGACCCTAGGTCTTTATTTATTAAACTGTTAAATTCAAATCAGTGGCGGTACTCTAAAGTTTAATACGAAGGTTAATTTTAGAAATTATTTATTTGTCATTTTGTTTTAATGATTAATGAATTTCTTGAAATTATACATTTTTGTGTAATTCATAAAAAAAAAAAATTAACACCTTAATAAGTTTTTGCTTTGCAAATAACTCAATAATAATTTACGTAAATGAAACTTAAAATTAACCTCTCCATTTCTTTTAAATTTTGAACTAGCTGCAATAATGTGTTTTAGCTGTCATTTGCATAAAGAAATTAAAAAATAGGTACTAATAAAAAATAATTTAAAATTTCTAAAGGATTTTCATAAAGTAATAAAAATTTGTATTCGTAAAAATTGTTACGAATGAAAACAGTAAGTAGTTTAAATAAAACTTAAAAACGATAACAAAACCAGTAACTAAAACAATATAAAAGCAGTGCCATCTGCTGGGTTAATTGAGAGACTGAAAAAACCATGATAAATTTTCCAAAAATTTAGTAAACTGAAAAAAGAAAAAAACACTTTTTCTGTGATAATTTACGATCCATAATAATGCAGGTTTAAATTTTAGATCTGAAATTTAACAAATGGCCATAGTTCATAGTTAGACTATCGAATCAGCTGGTATTTTTTTTAGGTTATAAAATTTGGAAGTAAGTTGATCTCCCAAAAGTATGGGTGCCCCATTTTTTTTTTACTTTTCAAGAGCTCTAGCGCCCTTATTGAACTATTTATTTCATAAGAACTTATCATATTATTTCGATCTCTAAATGGACCCAATTATAAGTCTGGCAACGCAGAATACCTGTATGTTTATATATCAATAGACCTACAATGCAGAGTCATTTGGGTCGGCATTAAGGTTCAAGAGTTCGCATTCTGACTGAGCCCCATCATTCTAGAAAACTATATACTTAGCTATTATACATACATTTATGTATTTAGTAAAGCATTAAATACTCTATCTAATGATCATTATCACATTCCTAATATTAAATTATTTTTGTTTTGGTGTGCTCGAGAAAGACAAAGTGCGTGCTCTTAACCCGAATGACTCTACAACTGAACTGAGCAATCAAAGGTGTGTTGAATGAGAAAGATAGAACGTGCGTGCTGCCTTAGATCTGTGTTATTAAATTCAAACTATGGTACGGCGTCCATATTATTTAGATATTGGCCACACGATCGTGCAGTTCTCTTCTTCAAGTGGACACATTTTCCGGCGATTGTTCAGTCCAGTTGTATAGGTTATATGCACAAAACAATAAAATTTAAATTTAATTTAATAGTTCTATGCCGATATCTACCTAAATCATCGATTTAGGAATATAGGGACAGAGCATGTACTTGGGTTTTAGACGAGGGGGGTACAGCCGTTTAATGGACGCGACGAGATGAATGGTGTCCTTTTGTTATTGGTCGTCGCACTGTGCATGTCTAGTAGCATGAAATTTATGTTGGTAGTATGGTGTAAAAACAAAATTTCTTTAATACATGGATTTATATTCCTATGTCCATGTTTGAATTTCATGCTACTAAACATGCGCAATGCGTCGGCCAATCACAAACTGACTCCAGTCTTACATTGTACCAATGCTTTGTACCCGTCCCTCAATGGCTTCGCCTCATCAGCAGTATGCTCCATTCCTAAAATTACTAGATCCATGATGCAAATTCAATATTATTAAATAAATATCATTAATAATACTTCATATAAAATCAAATACACTTTTGGCATATCTATCAATAGAAACAAAACAAATTAAAATATAACAAAATTAACTCATTAATAACAGTGGTCAGCGATAACAAGTTCTGTATTTGAACTAATTAATACTATTCATTATCACATATCGATTTGTTGTTAAACCAACTCAGTAGATATTTGCAACATTTAAGTATGTTGGACAGAATTAGCATAATTTTGTTTTTAACTTCATGAATTATTTTATTTCTATGCCATAAGGTGAATTGAGCAGCTGCTCCAGGCGCCTAGTCCCAACCCACGTTGTATAAAAGAAGAAGAAGCAGCCGTCGTCAACACACTTACCTGTGAGCAGCCTAGGACATAATGTCTACCGCAGTTGTAGATGAAATGTCAGGTAAAAATAGCAATGGACCACGGCGTACAAGCCCGGAAGCCAAGCAGTTTTACAACAACGCCCGCCGTGAAAGCCTACACACTATGTTCGCTCTGCTTGATCTTTGAAATTACTTAAACGTTTATTTTGTGTTCTCAACTGATCAATAAAGTGTTTTAATTGGCTAGTTCAAAATCAATGACAGATCAAAAATAATTTGAAAAATATTGCGAATGCTACTTCTTTTAACAGCAGTCAATAAGTGATTGATGCGAAATATATTTCATTATAGAAAATCAACCGAACTGATCATTTCAAAATTGATAATTATACAATAATTTTCAAAGAACATATTATTCTTTTGTATTATCTTAAAAAAAAGTTAAAAACAATATTACCTTCTGTAAAATAAACAAAATAAAACTTATACCTACTGTTTTACGTAAAAAAGAAAAAAAAAACGAAAACTACTCAATGTTTGTATTTGGTCGAACCGCGAATAGGCCGTCCGTATTTAGGTGGACTGCAAGAAGGTTCGATCAATTGAGGGGCTTGCGGAGGCATTGTGGTGAACATTTCACATAACGACGCGCCGACAACCGGTTCTAGTTCTTGCCCGTCGCTGCAGAGGTACACCCGTCGTCCAGAATTGTAACTATTCAGCAAATGACTGCAAACATAAATTTTTATAATAAAAATATAAACATTTCTGTAAATAAACCTCCACCAGTGGACAGGACCGACCTCAATTATAAAAAAATAATTTATTGAACTTTGAAAATCTGTTTCTCCCTTATTTTTGAGTTTTGATAAAAAAGATACTTGGTACATTTGTTCGTCTATTTGATTTATACACGCTGTTAAAAAAATGAACAACTTAAAAAGTCAGTCTGTATACATTTATTACATATTTGTTTTTATTTTTTAATTTAAACTCAAGTTTGCGTGTTCATGGATGTCCACTATCAAAAGGTTTTAATGTAACTGTTTTCATATGGTTGAAAGGAAGTTTGGATGAGGAACAATCAAAAGAAAAAAGCTTTACAGATGTTTTGCTTGTGGCCACAAGTGAAACATCGGTAAAGCTTTTTGAAGTTTAACTTCTGTAGCGACGAATTGAAAGGAAGTAGAATAAACAAATTAAGGGGAAGTTAGTTTGTCCCCTAAATTACATGAAACTGACAAGGACAGAAGTTTAGAGTGTGTTTCATTTTGATTCGCAAAACAGCAAGACAAGGATGAACGGCTTGAATCTACAACGTACAAACGGTAGGAACTCATAATATATATTTCACGTAAATTCAGGAAGAAAAATATTGAATATCATATTCTCTATTTTCAGATTAAACATTTTTTAAATACAAGTACCTATATGCTGAAACGTCCATTAATGTGAGGTTATGATGTTGACATACTATAGACAATTCATATTAAAAATGTTTTTCTGTTGATTATAGTATGTAAATAGAACTATGGTATGAATGTGACGTTCTGTCCATGTGAGAATTTTCACATGACATAAATATCAAAGTGCCCTCTTAAAATGTGTAATAATTTTGCCGTAATTATAACAATAAAAACTAAAGAAGTTAAACTTCTTATGTGAGCTTATGAGGGTGAGGCTCATTATAATAATAGAAAACAGTATCACGGGTAATCGGAATAAAAATAAATCAATTTAAACACTCATTGATTGCAACGTTTCGTCTTTATTTAATTAAGACTTTTTCAAGCTCTCAATATGTTTAAATTATAATAAAACTATGAATTAATAAGCAATTTCGCATTACAAAAATCAATAAAAATTGAAAATTGTAGAAAATAGTATCTTCTTTTTTTTATAATTTTATTTTTTTTTTTAATTGATTTATTTTTATTCCAATTACCCGTGATACTGTTTTCTATTATAATAATAATAATAATAATGCGTTTAACGTCCGTTTCTCGACTTTATGTCATAACAGACGCCATTCGCACCATTACTATTTTTCATTTTACCACTTCCCGTTTTTTTCTACATTTCTTAAACTTCAACTTATATAATAGCAATGGGCGAATGAAGGAATTACAGGAAATTAGGATAAGGTAGGTAATTTTTGAACTAGGAGTTTGATAGGTAATCGGCCATGGCCTCAAATAAGGAACCACCTCGATATTTATCTGGAATTAATTGAGGGAAACCATGGAAAACCTCAATCAAGATGGCCGGTACAGGAATTACCGTTTCTCGGCGAAAGGCAGTAGGAAAAAGTCCCAGCCACATCTGCCCCCGCCGGGAATCGAACCCGGACCTCCCGAATGCGAGTCTAGTGCTGTACCACTACTCTACCCAGCTCGGTCTGTTTTCTATTATAACATATATCTGGAATTGAACTTTAAAGATGAATGCTCATTATAATTTTTTCTTGTGATTGTTCCTCATCCAAACTTCCTTTCAACGATTACATTATTGGAACAAAACAGATTTACTATAATTCATTGGTACTAACCGAGTATGCACAAATGGTACATTTGCGCAACTAATCCATCTAATTGGACAAAACTGATTGCGTTGACTGGCAGATCTCTGTGGTCCCGCTAACAATTGCGCTATACCCTGAAAATGACCACTTCCCATCACTGTGAAAATTAATATAATTGCATAACCTTCCGCTAATCTATTTAACAAGTGTTCTTGAACGTGAGGTGTAAATCTCCATGTCTTTTTATTAATACTGATATCAAGTACGTGGAGAGAATTAGCTTTGATTACAAAATATCTTATTGGAGATCTATCAGTTAAAATATCACCATCGTCGCTGATGGTCACTCCATTACTTGCAAAATCGTTTGCAATATTTTCAGAGTATGCCGCATTTCCCTGGCCATAATTAAACTCGTATAACTGGCTTTTAAGTTGTCTTGCGTTATTATTCTCTTGAATAGATAGCGCGGAAAAGCAATTTTCGAAATCATTCACTGAGCAAGGATTTCTCAAAGCTTGCATTAATTTATTTTGCGGTTCAACATTACTGCAGTCAGGTCTGTAATTTTTATCGATCATTTCTGGATTAAATGAATCACTTTTATTGGCTGATGATCTAACAGGATTCATCAGAGAATCTAACGAATTTGATCTTGATTGAGCTTCTTGAGAATTTACGATGCTTTCTGAAGCATATGAATATCTTTCTAATGAAAATTTAGGTGTTTCGAATATTCCAGAATCATTCGCGAAATATTCCATATTTCTTTGTTGACTCTGAGAAGAATCACTTTTTTGTTCAGGTGAAAACATTCCCCTAGATCTGTTACTGGAAAAAGTTGGTTGTTTTGGTAATGCGCCTACTTGTAAATTACTATTAACAAATTGTTGGATGTCGCGCTGAAATTTCGAAGTGTCTTGACTTTTAAAGTTGGTCGATTTCCGTTTATTTATTGCTCCACAATCAATCATCTGCAACAAAGGTTTCTGTCCAACACCAGACGGTTGTGGTAAACAATATTTGCTCTCTTCTTCTGACAATAATGCAACGATGGTATCTAAGACGCGGGCATCATTACGAGAATTTTTAAAATTGTTTGGCTGCTTCATTTTTCTTCTGATGAGAGCGTACCATTTACGGCGTGCCGCAATCAAATTATCAACTTGCAATTCGTTATCAAAAGCAAATTTAATCCATTTATCGAGCTGAACTGTCATCATATAATTGTTGTCATCAATTGTGTGCTTCTTAATAGATTCAGGAGCAAGTTGAGATGGTCCAGCCATTAAAAATACGGTCAATGGCGTGACAACCGTAGCTCCTTTAACTAAACACAAACGGCCAGCGCGCGACATTTCATCAAAGACTATCCAATCTGATGGAAGTTCACTAACGCAAGCAGCGTGAGCGTTCGATATACTACGAGCGTTTGGTTTTAAATCGCGCAGGACAGATGACGGATGCAGTAGGACTTTTGATTCGCCTCTGCAAAATGAACATTTTGTCATTAACTAAAAAACATAAATTATTTATAAACATTATAATAGCTATCGTCTGCTATAATTGTTAAGAGACATCCATTGTTGCAATGCTATAATAGAAAAATTTATTTTTCAAACACGTCACCGTCGGGACTTAAACCCGAAATTTTGCGGCGGAATGAGTCATCAATTCAATCCTTCTTAATAAAGCAATTTGCAACACTAAATTCACCAGATGCGAGAGTCAATTATTTTAGCTATTGTTAGACATGAACCCTCACAGTAGTGAGAGTTATGAATGAATCAAAGATGAACTTTCCATTATTAATTCGGTCTTAAGTTACAGAAAGTGGAAAGATTCGGGTTTAAGTCCCGATGGTGACGTGTTTGAAAAATAAATTTTTCTAATATAGCATTGCAACAATGGATGTCTTTTAACAATTCTAGCAGACGATAGCTATTATACTGTTTATGAATTTAGTCGAGTACGAAACTATAACGTATGTATATTTACTAATATAAATTATTTATTTCTGGGTTTTGTTACAATTTCGTCAAAAATTCCAGAACTAAGACCTAGAAAACCACGGCGGCGCGAGAATTTTAACGGTAACGATCTCATCAAATTATACTTACTGAGTCTGCAGTTGTTTGGCATGTGAGTCGACATTAACTAGGTTTGGGTATAAACCGGCAGAGAGTGCTGCTTTGACAACAGCCCAATTTTCCGAGTTTTGATTCAAGTCTTTTATATCGGCCGGCGGCCTGGATTTTACAAAACCAGCAGCTCGAAGTTGACCTAAAATTTGGGCTCTCATGCCAACAATCATTTCCATTGTTGCTCCACTGACGAAGTTACGATCACAGTAGTCCTTTACGGCCGACCGTTTATGGCAGGCTTGCCACTCTTGGAACACTCTCAAAAGAACCATATGGTCGCTGTATGTGTCTGACGCCAGTCTTTTGCGGCTCGTGATTGCAGCGCGCCTTTGAGACGCCTGAGATGGCAAGACGAATGGATCTCTACAACAGGTTTTATCAAATAATAATGCGTCTAACGTCCATTTCTCGACCTTATGTCATAACAGACGCCATTCGCACCATTACTATTTCCCATCTACCATTTCCCGCTATTTTCTACGTTTTTAAAACTTCAACTTAAGTAATAGCAATGGGCGAATAAAGGAAGTATAGGAAATTAGGATGAGGCATCATTTGAATTTTCGATGGATTCAAAGTTACAGTGAAAAGTACGAACCTGTAAGACAAACAGCAAACAATTGTTAAAACTGGGTCGATGCATTTAAGTAGAATTCCATACAACAATATTTTCGCCAAATGAGGTTCAACAGCCAGTTCTACCAAATGGTGTCCTAGTGGCGTCAATTGTTCATTCGAATCTAATGCTCCTAATGTCTGAAGAAAAATATACATATTTTCATATTGTTATATTAGCTACCTGTTATTAGTTTTCTGAGTTTGTCCATATAAAAGGTTAATTACAATATATCCGCGAATTTTGTTTTTGCAGTTTCACTTAGGGGCCATCATAAATTGCGTCACACGTTAAGAGGGGGGAGGGGGTTAACGAAGTGTCATTTTATGTTTAATCGATGACCCTTCTCAAATCAAACAACTTTTACCTCTTGTAATTTTCTACGCAAGGTCGTTGTTTAGGCATAAAAATTTAATGGAGTTTCAGGAAACCAATTTTTGACATATATTTTAGAGGTTGAGATAGACATCGAATAAAAAAATGTTTCAGAGAAGTGTTGCGTATTTTTTATCGTAAAATCATAATTTACGATAAAAAATAAATGCTCCTATTAAAAATGTCAAAGTCACTCTCATCCCTGCACAGGGGTTGGGGTTGGGGGGTAGTTTTTGTCTCCAAACGACGTCCCCTTCAAACTGAACAACTTTTGTCTGAAACTTTTTTCCCGAAATTGTTGCCTTGTATCAAGAATTTCCCATATAGATTAAAATAGACCACCTGTATATGGACGAAACTCGGCTCTGATGCGCAAAATGTTACTAAAGCAAAAGATACTTGCCTTTAAGGATTGAATTGCATTTCGTGTAACTAAAGGTGATGGAGGTTCAATGGCCAATGATAAAAATTTATCAATAGAAATGTCCGATGGTGCCAACAGTTTAGTTTGCAAACACAATTCCTGAAATTAAAAAAACTTCATTCATTTAACGATTTATATATTGTGCCATAATAGGTCTGCAACTAACACCATTTTGCATTATCTAAATCAGTGGCTCTTAACTTTTTAGTGATGAGGGACCATTTGACAAATTGGTTTGTCTTGCCAGGGACCACCAACTGGTTGAAAGTAATATACAAGTAAATGTAAATGAATAAAGGATTGTTCTATCCATAATAATTATAATACATATTTTTAGGATAGCTTCCCGGACCACTTTGGGTGCAGTAGTCCGTGGACCACAAGCTAAGAACCAGTGATCTAAATCAGCAGTTCCCAACCGATGGGTCGCGACTTGATTCTAAAACTATCAGAAACCATCGAAACAAATCGAATTGTGTTTTGATTGTTTTCTTAGTTCTTGATTTTTGGTTGCAAAGTACTTATATTTTGTCAACAATTTTCAAATCAGAACACAAATTTTTTATCAATAATCAATCTGTATCTTCAAAAAAGCATATACATATATATTTGAAATGTTTGATGGTAGGAAGGGATATGATATAAAAGGTTTTTGAAGTTTAACTTCTTTAGCGACGTATCTGTTTGAGAAAAGTAAGAATCGAGGGGAAGTAGAATTATCCCCGAAAGGGGAAGTTAGTTTGTCTCCTAAATCACATGAAACACAAAGACAGAATTTTATAGCGTGTTGCTAAGTACATGTATTATGTATAAATATTATTAATTAGTTTCATATAAAAAAAAATTTAACTTGGGAATAATATTAAAAACTAAAGAAGGTAAACTTCTTATGAGAGCTTAGGAGGGTGAGGCTCATTATAATTTTTTACTCCACCATGGATCGATGGACCGTGGTGATATTCCAATAAGGAAAGGTGGATCGCCAGCTGAAAAAGGTTGGAAGCCACTGATCTAAATGAATAAAATAACTGTTATTCTGCACCACCACTATTTCCTCTATTCTTCCGTGTTTTAACACGTTGACTGTCAACTACGAGATATCTCGTAGGTTGTTTACTAGGACGCCTACTATGAGTTATCTCGTCCCTTCATTACTTGCCATATTTGTACAGCTACGAGAAAACTCATAGCATAACACTGTAATTACGAATAGATGATCTCAGGAAAGAGAATAAAAAAATCAGGTTTGGCTTAAATGAACAGAAAAAAACACTTAAAACATTAAAAAAAACATTTTTTAAGCCTTTTGATTAATTATTAAAGTTTTTGTTTTTAATAATATAACATGATTAAGGTAGTTGTCGTAGTACAATATTGTCAAAAAGTTATAGATTATACGCGCCACAAAAGTATACTAACTTTTAGCTAAGTGATCCATAATTTGTACGCAACACTGTACCCGTGGAAACGTAACCCATACAGTATTCATATGCATGTATACTTTTCTATAAATTGTTGAGCTTTAAACCGTTATTTATAAATAATTTTTGGTCAAAAAAAATGTCTTTTTTTTTTTTAAACTCATAACAAATGCATTGAAAGACTCAGTTTTTGGAAAGTTCCTGACAATTAGTTCTTTTTTTATAAATAAGAAACTGGTTCAGAGCTACAGATATCGTATACAATCAATGTTAATTATCCAATTTTTAATTGAATTTATCTCGGATTATATACGATCGATTGACTTCAAATTTTCAGGGTAATTGTATTATCATGTCCTTAATAAGTATACAAAAATTAAGAATTTTACCGGAATCGTGAAAAATTCCGTGGCAGTCAACGTGTGAAGCACATTCAATACGTTTCAATTTAATACTTACATGAAGTGGCATCCGTAGTATTTCCGGTGTTGGATACGACTGTAAACTGGCATATCGTCGTCTTGAAAATAAATGGTAACAAACTCCTGGTGCAGTTCTACCGGCTCGTCCGGCTCTCTGGCTGGCGCAGGCTTGGGACACCCACGCCGTCATCAAGCAACTGACATTGCTCACCGCATCGAAATTCTTTTCCTTCACCTTGCCAGAATCCAATACATAAACTACATCTTGTATAGTTATACTTGTTTCCGCAACGTTCGTTGACAATATTATTTTTCTCTGTCCGTTCGTAGCTGGCCGGAACACTTGTTTTTGATCTAAAGTTTGCATACTACTGTGTAAAGTAAACAAAACATAGCCCGTCAGTCTGTCGTCATCGATAATGCGTTCTTTTATTGAAACTATGTCGTCATAGCCCGGCAAAAAGAACAAAATGCTTCCCGGTTGCATCTTAGTATGAACGTAAACTATCAACTCCAAAGCTAGATCGTAATCGATATGTTCATCTGAGACAGTATTGTGGTAGGCAGTCAAACGGTGTTCCATTTCTTCACACAACTGCACAGAATTGCAATCGGACTCGTTCGGATTACTTTTTACCCCGATGAACGCAGTCAATAACTCGGTTATTTCGGTGTTGCCGTGTTTAACGGACCAGTTCAATGCCGTCATGCCATTGGTCGACTCCAAATGAACACTCGCGCCCAAGTTCAGCAACTGTTCCACGCAAGTTATATTCCCGTGAGCTGCGGCCGCTATGAGACATGTCACGCCTGTTACCGAGTGCTGATAGTCGATATTTGCACCTTCTGACAGTATAACGTGCACGAACTGTGAAAAGGCGTCTGGTGTTCCACCCAAAAAGCAATCTGTCATAAAAATTTTAAGAATTAAATACGGCAAATTATTTTCACAAAAAACTAAAAAAATATATTAACCTCCTTCAAGTCACTAAAAAGATGAAAATAATGAAATTTTGAGGTCAGCGCCAATGAAAATAGATATGTAATTAAAAGTTTTAGTAATGAAATTGGCTCCGACCTCAAAATTTCATTATTTTCGTCATTTTAGTGACTTTTTTTAAAGAGTTTATTTTTTTTTCAAGTTTTTTCTTTTTAGTAGATTTGATTTCGCACATTTTTATTAATATTTCGTAGTTGCTTTATTTATAAATTATAATAAAAAAACTTCTGAACCGATTTAAGTAAAATTTGTGGGATCGCCCTGAAGGTATGGCCCCAACTTTTGGGCTCCAAAATTTTATAAGCTAACCACAGCCATCAGAACGCTAACGCAACCCGCATTCATAAATAAAACTAAAACCATGCTAAAGAATATGTGTCTATAGAACTTTGCAGATTTCTTGTAAATTTTATATATTCTGACTATTTTTGTAACTATGTACATAGTATACAAATAAACTAATTACTATTATTATTATTACTATTAAATAAGAAAAGAATCATCATCAAAATTGGTTCACAAATGCTGGCGATATGAGGTAGCATTCATATAAAAAATATGTTTTTTTACGGATGAATTGATTTTAATAAAAACTATTATGGTACCAATCTGGTAACATTCTGAACAAAATGGCGTTGAAGTTTTTCAAATCGGTTCATAATTGGAGTAATCGCGTAACAAACATACAAAAAAAAACACACACACAACCAAACTGAGAACCTCTCCTCCATTTGTGAAGTCAGTTAAAAAAACACATTTTGGAAAACGACTCTGCACCAACAGCAGACTTGTGAAGTATTTGAGTAAAAGTATTTCAAAATACAAATACTTTTGTAGTATTTGTATTTTATACACTTTTCAATAAAAGTATTTGTATTTAAATACAAATTTTTTGGTATTTTATTTGATTTTTCAAATACTTCACATAATTTTTTTGTAGCTATGATTGATTAATGAATAATTCAAGTCAACAGTATATATAATTACATATAAATTATTCAAACAATTCTTATTATTAAAATTAGGGACGTAACGATACATAATTTTGCCGATACGGTACCGATACTGATTATTATAGTAAATAATCGGTGACATCGATACCGATGGCTTAGTAGAAAATAAATCAAATAAATAATAAAAACCCGGGTCGCAGTGCCAAAACCCTGCCGACAATATAGTGTATTTGCTGATACAGGCAGTGTGGCTTTATTATGCGAACTTAAGTTGGTTTTTGGGTAAAAAAAAATTTTACTCCTTAATACAGCCCTTAAAATAATATTTTTTTTCTTAATTGCAATATTATTATCAATCGAACCTCTATACCAAATTATATGCAACTTTCAGTAAATAATTCACTATCTGCAAACTAGTGTTTTCATAAAATTTGTAAGTCCGGTCCTGTCGGGCCGATTTTATTAAAATTTTAGGGACACTTTTTAATTATTACCAGAGGGTTAAATTTCAATTTTGAAACGATTCGGAGAATTTTTTCGGTATTTTGGGGCCCAAAAACATTTTTCAATCCCTAAAAACTACCCTTAAAATAGCCCGATTATGCCCATTTTAAATAGGCTTCTTGCGGTGATGGATTTCAACACGTGGGCCAAATTTCGTTAAAATCAATTAGCTCCTTCGAAAGTTATTATATATATATATATATATATATATATATATATATATATATATATATATATATACATATATATATACATATATATATAAACATTTTTAAAAATGGTGCCAAAGTGTTTAGGAAGTTATGAAACGTCGAGAAATTTTGGTCCGACCCCTAGGTCCCACCATCCGACCGACGCCAATAGTGTATGTTGCCATATGGCAAATACACTAATAAAGTATGTACCTCGGGCTTTTGTATGTCTTTATTACGCTTAAAACTTACCTATATTTATCAGAGACTTATCCTTGAGAAAGTAATAAACCGTTAAATGAAGTCAGTAATTAAAGTTTACTTTTGGCAGATTTTTATTAAGAAACAAAATTTTTTTCAAATTATTTGCAGATAATCTGCTGTGTTACCATGTCTCGCTAAACATGCGCAGTTCTCCGACCTGGGACGCTGTGGCAGTATCACGCGCGTGGCGCGCTTTTCAAACTGTTTGATATCGGTTGTATATATAATCGGCGATGCCGATATATCGGCCTACCGATTAAACTGACCGATATATCGGTATCGGAATCGTTACATCCCTAATTTAAATACTTAAAATAAAGTATTTTTTATAAGCATATACTTGCCTAAGAATATATTTTTAATTAGTTGAGCTTTCGCACTCGCTTATATAATATATAATTTTTGCTCAAAAATATTTTTGTAGACCCAAAAGCATTTGTATTTGTATTTCAAATACTCTAGGAACAAAAGTATTCGTATTTGTATTTAAATACTCAATGAAGTCACAGTATTTGTATTTAAATACTTTTAAAAAGTATTTTTCACAAGTCTGACCAACAGTTATTCTGTTCGACTAAAACTTATACCGAATATAAAAACTAATTAATACAATCGCAAACTATTCACCTGTAATATATTGATCCATTACTACGCTTGGCTGAGCCCCTATCTCGAAATTTTCTTCATCTTCATTCTGTATTCTACCTAGTATAGGCCGCTGACTGTTCAATGACTCATGCGACAGTTTTTGTTGACTTGAATTCTGCTTGGGGTGCAGTCTTTCATATTTACGTATTTCGGGTGTTGAATATTCAATCGTTGACAGTACGTCTTCAAGAAAGTATTCAGTGACGGGAAATTGTCTGCCAGGAATAATTAACACCGGAGGATTGTTGAAGTAGTCAATAAATAGGCGAGTATCCATCGTCGCGGACATAAGTATTATTTTTAGTTGCTAAAATAACAGTCAACTTTACTCAACAGATATGTAGCAAGTGATAAAAACTAAGATTCATGTCATAAATAACAATTATATTAATAGTTGATTCTAGTATAGCTGCATATATATATATTAATCAAATTTAGATTTGGAGTAACATCTACATAGTTGTAATTTTTCAATGGAGTAACAGAGCTACATAGTTGTAATTTTGCAAAGATTATAATATGACAATTATTAAATTAATAAATTTGTTAATTTGAAAAATAGCTGTTACTCCAAATCAAAATTTAATTAATATAAATAACAATGTCAGATATTTAAATATGAGGTAATTATTCCTTAATTTAAACTAAAAAGCTTACGGTATGAACGGATGAATGAGGTTTGAATGGAGAAAGATGAACAGTTGAAAAAAAATATATATGCAGTGAAACCTGAGTAAGTGAGAACTAGGTAAGCGAGAAAACTCTCTAAGTGAGAGTAATTGCCAGGTACCGTTTTTGTAAACCTCTATAAGTGAGAAACAGAAACCTCTATAAGAGAAAGACGTTTTTCACTCATGGACTTTTATAACTGAGACTACTACTTGCCTGTACCTCTATAAGCGATAATTGAACGTATTACTAGTTTCACGAAATTTAAGAATGAGCCATAAATAACTGAACTAACATTGTTTTTGCATCATTGGTTTTGTTTTTCGTATTCTATTCGAATGAAATATTAGTGTAAAACATGTTTGTAGATATTGGATAATTGGACTATAAATAAAAGAAAATTCTAAATTTTTTTAAATTTGCGACGTTTCGTAGATTATTTTTCTACTTCACCAGGCAATTTTATATTTTTGAATATTTGTTGATATATTTTAGTGATATATCAACAAATATTCAAAAATATAAAATTGCCTGATGAAGTAGAAAAATAATCTACGAAACGTCGCAAATTTAAAAAAAATTAGAATTTTCTTTTATTTATAGTCCAATTATCCAATATCTACAAACATATTTAATATTACGGACGATAACAACTTGAATATATTAGTGTAAAACTTTTTGTTTTCTTTTTTTAGCACCTATGTCGAATAATACATGTTTATCACTACACATCTGCTGTATTTTATAGACCTCTATAAGTGAGAAAGGCCACTCCTGTACCTCTATAAGTTAGAAACTCGGGTTAGAGAAAAACTTCCATAAGCGAAAAAGAGATCGCGGTTCCTTGAACTCTTGCTTATCCAAGTTCGACTGTATATATATATTATTTTTTGTTTTCCATAAACATATAAAACAAAGAAATTAAAGGCACTTTACCGCATACAATAAATCAATGTATAATACGCGCCACGGTTCTAAAAGGTTCTGAAGTTAGATGCAAATGGAGGCTTGCGCAGGTACAGTCGGTTGAAAAACTACAAACTCGCGTTATATTATTATTTTTAATTTTTCTTTAATCTAAAGGTCTAATTCCTTGCATAAAATCATCCAAAAAATTATTTTTCGTGCTTGTCTATGCAAAACTGTATTAGGCATCTTGATCAATTAATCAAAGAAACAACTTAATAATAGCATACTGGACTGTACTTTATAGCAGGAAAACGACAAGCGACAATACAACCAGCGATAACCAATTACCGACGAGCGAACGTTCTGTGCCGGTAACTGGGAGGTGGTGGGAGTTCCACAAAACAACCAGGACGGCTCTAAAATATGCATTAGCGACGCTGTTTGTGACTAACTTCAGAACCTTTTAGAACTGTGGCGCGTATTATACCACCAAATTAAAAAACAGAAACAACTACCAGAACATTTAGATTAAAGATAATTCTTAAAACTTACCTTATTCTGTAAAAGGCACTGCTTTAGACAAATCAAAAGGAAATCTGAAAACCGATCCCTTTCGTGTATTTCATCCACGACAATATGAGTGACGGTATTTAGATACGAGTTGCCAGACATGAGCGTTCGTAGAAGTACTCCGTTCGTACAGTACGTCAGAATTGTGCGAGGACTAACTCTTGATTCAAGTCTAATCTGATATCCGACTGTCGTACCGAGCGTTTCGCCCCGTTCACATGCCACGCGCTCTGCTACAGATACGGCCGAGAGCCGTCGAGGCTGAGTACATACTACGCGGCAAGGTACGTTTCGAATGCGTGAATCTTCCAAAATATACTGAGGAACTTGTGTTGTTTTACCCGAACCGGTTTCCCCACATATTAAGGTAACCTGAAATGGTGAGCAATTCAAAACCGGTTTCTCTATCGCATTTACTGTATTTGTAGTGCATATTTAAATATTTTTAACGAAATCCCTTAAAAAATCATTCTACTATGTAGGGCCGTCTTCGTTTGGAATTTTTTGTATCCATTTTTATTTATTGCGCATGCGCAAAAAAACGGGAAATTGTGTTTATTTATGTGCAAGCTCGTAAACAACTTGACAGATAATCAAAAAAATAATTAATATTAATATTTATTTTTTTGGTTATCCGTCAAGTTGTTTACGAGTTTGCACATAAATAAACATTTCCCATTTTTGCGCATGCGCAATAAATAAAAATTGACGCAAAAAATGCCAACGAAAACGGCCTAGGTATTATCGTTGACTGAAATATTAATAGATACACAAATAAGGCACCCAAGATGGGGCCACTTTTTCTGGACGTCAATAGATGGCGTAGCATTGGCCGTCTGTTGACTAGCATCTTAAGCTATATTGTTTAATCTTTGGATATAGAATATGTAGTTTTCAGAGTGAATTATCATGGCAACTGTTAGGTCATCTAGTGACTAGTATCATGATTATTATTTTGCGCTCCAAAGGTCACATACGCCATTCGTCCTTAAGATAGATAGTAGATTATAAACGCTCAACATCTGAGGTCATCAGCGTCTATCATCCTTAATGTATGAAACCCATAGACATAAGAATATGAAACAGAGCATATACTAGGGTTTTAGACGAGGGGCGTAAAGCCGATTAAGGAGCCCCACGTGAGATTGGGCGAGATTCGGCTCGAACAACTCACGTAATTAACGCCCCCTAAGAATATAGTTTGCATTTTGAATGAAAATTTGATAGTTTCAACTGTTTTTTTATTTTATAAAATCCGTCTTCTTGCGCTACCAGAGGACCTCGCAAGATGTACCTTGCCCATACCAAATTTAGGTTTTGCGCCGCCACTGGGTGAGTGGTGACTGCTTGTCATTGGTTGGCGCACTAGTCAGGTCTAGTGGCATGAAATTTAGTATGGTGTACAAAGAGTTTCTTTTGTATGCAGCACAATGAGCCGGCCAATCAAAAATCGACACCATTCTTACTTTGTACCCGTCCTTCAATGGATTTACCCCCGAAGCTGTATACTCCATCCTTATAATTACTAGATCCATGGGCTATAACATTGACAATATCTGACCATAATGTAGATGGAAGCGCGAGCTAACATTATTTAGCAAGGGGCATGAAACGTAAGCGGTTTACTATGTTGCATTTTTCATTACCTGACTATCTTCCTATAAAATAAGGTATTATAATTATTAATTACCTGATTAGATGAAATAGTATTAATAATTTTGTCTCGGAAGCACCAAATTGGCAGTTCCTGTTTGGTATAATCGTATACTGTTGTCAAGGGTTCAGGAGGCAGTAATGGGAATGCATCATGCAATTTCCCCATCGTTTTATTTAAAACCATATTTTGTGGGTTTTCGTGAACATCTCTGCTGTGAACATCGCAGGCATCATCGCTTATTTCTTCAATTGTTAAAGGAAAATCTTTTAATAAACGCTTCACATTATTTAAACCGTGTCCACTTAATTCAATAATGGATTCATTAACTGATGAAAACTTATTTTTCTTGAAAATCTTTAAACATCTATTTGGTTCTTTCCCGTAAGATCTAGACTGAAGGCCATGGGTTTTTACTAATTCGTGAATAAATGCGCGCTCAACATTTGACAGAGTTGATGGAAAAACATATTCAACTTCTGATGGATCTTGACGAAATTTATTCACTATTTCTTCTACGCTGATTCGAAAATTTTCCGTAACTGATATTGGCAGTTTTTTATTATATGGACTCATTTTATGAACTGGAAAAAATTGCATAACCTTAAATTACAGAAAAAAAATCATTTTTTCTAATTTAACAAGAGGAATTTATAGGAATCTTTTTACGGTCTTTAGTACTATAAACTTAATGTAATCTTTACATACCTTCCAAATTTACACTTGATAAATTACTAATAAACCAATATTAAGGAAACAGAATTTCAGTACAGTTTAGATATTTTTTTAAAAGCATTGACATATGCGTTGAATAAAACTTTGCTTAAACCAGAGCTTCGGTTATAGTCAATTTATTTATTTAATCACAACATTCAAATGAGACTTGTCAAACGCAGAAATCTAAATTCAAGAAACTTCAGATTCAGCATTTTCTAACCACAGTTGAGTATTGACTGTTGACCTTTCGGCTTTCGCGCTGTTGACTGACTGACTGACTTTAACCACTGAGATATTTAGATTGTGGTAGTGATGTAAAAGAATAAAATACCAATGATTTAACCGCCGCAAATTACTTTAAAAAGCCATGACTATTAATTATTGAAGTTTAACTTCTTTAGCGACGTATCTATTTGAAAAAAGTAAAAATAGAGGGGAAGTAGAATTGTCCCCGAAAGGGGAAGTTAGTTTGTCTCCTAAATTACATGAAACTGACAAAGACAGAAGTTAATAGCGTGTTGCTAAGTACATATTATTATTAATTAGTTTGACATAAAAAAAATAAATTTGGGAATATTATAAACTAAAGAAGTTAAATTTCTTATGTGAGCTTATGAGAGTGAGGCTCATTATAATTTTTTTTATAATACAAAACTGCCATTACAGTTGTTGCTGCTGAACAGGGCGCAGGTCCGCGAGACAAGATTACAATACAGTGGAGCCGTAGGCTCCACTGCTGTTGTATGAATCAGTTTCAACTCAATCGCGTGCAGAGCCTCGTGTAGGGGCTACTCTATATAAAGTCCGTTGCAGCATATGTCTATCTTTAATAGAAAATCCGGACGAAGCCGGATCGGATATATGTCGAATAACATTAAAATTAAAATCTCGAGCGGAAATTACAATCATGCGTAAATCTTTCTGTGCATGCTTGTATAATAATAATAAATAGCTGCGACAATTTATAATAAATTACCGGAGTTATTTAACAGATATTTTACCGGTATTTTTTTTATTTTTTTACCTTGCCTATTCACTATCTGTTCATATCAGTGGTTGAATATCACCGAACACAGGTTCGAGTTTATTACTAAGCGAATCTCTGCTGCTTTTAGGCTGGCTGTCTCTTTAATCGCTATTAATATAACCTAATAGTTATAGAAATCTAAAAAAAATATTAGTTATTATGTCTAAAACAGTAAGCCGTTTAAAATCAGCTAAGAAAATAACAGAAAAGATTCAGCATGGTAATTTACGAACGAATATCCCGGCAGGAATGGCTTCTGCAGGACCTCCACTAGGTCCAATGTTGGGACAGGTAGAAATCTTTTACTATATTTTCACAAAATAATTAAAAAGACCTTTTTTCTAATAGTTATATTCATTCTTGCCTTAGCGAGGTTTAAATATTACGACCTTTTGCAAAGAATTTAATGAAAAAACCAAAGATATAAAAGAAGGAATACCGTTGCCCACTAAAGCTTATGTTAAGTCAGATCGAAGTTTTGAGTTGATAATAAGCAAACCCCCGACGACGTATTTTTTAAAACAAGCGGCAGGCATACAGAAAGGAACAATGCTCCCGGGTCGAGAGATCGCTGGAAAAATAACTCTTAAGCATCTTTACGAAATAGCAAAAATAAAAAGTGAAGACCCCGCGTTTGAAACTATGACGCTAGAAGAAATCTGCAAAATGATGGTTGGCACCGCTCAAACTTGTGGTATTGAAATTGTGCGCCATTTAGACGTTAATGAATATGCAAAGTTTTTGGAAGAAAGAAGAGAAATTGTCGCACAACAGCGAGCCGAACTAGATGAGAAAAAAGAAGCAAAAATGTTACGAACAGCATAAAACAATTGTTTTTAATTTTTTATTGTTTATGTATAGAGACAAATATAGTTTAATAATTTGCATTGAGATTTCTTTGTTTGCAATTTCATAACATACAGTATGCCCAAGATAAGTACATTACATGACACTCTCTCGAAGATACAGAGTTGATAAAATAAAATTTAAAACTTTTTTATAATATTTATACTCTGCAACCCTAAAGGACATAATAGGGAATATGCATTTGGATTAAATTGAATTGATTTTTTTTCCCTGAATCCATATTGTCCTGAAATTATATCTGAACAATTATTTCCTTATTTAGTTTGTTTTTAATTGCATAAAATATTAATTAAAAAATGCAAAATATGCGAGGGAAATTCGAATTTGCGAAATGCATCACCATCGGTCGAACGTCAAATACCACGTTATCGGATTTATAGACGTCGTTGTTTCTATGGTGTCTGAATATAATATAATATATAATAGCTTCTAAAACTGAAAATTTCTATAAAAGAACCAAAAGTATCTGTCAAACTTATAGTCAACAAACACTGATCGTGGCTTTTGACGTCACTCAAGGTCCGCGAAAAATGGCGGCGTTCAAACAAATCAAATTTAAGCGATATTTAAAAAAATTATTCGAGCATTTCCAACAGTATTTATATTTTTTACTATTTTATAACGATGTAAAAAGTGAATTAAAAATATAAAAAAAATACATGCATATTCCCTATTAAAATCGTTATCTTTCAAAACCAAATTGAAGCAAGTTTTTTTATTGTCTCCCTACTCTCCTAAATAAAGTTAATTTATATCAGTAAACTACCATTATTTAAGAGGGTAGAGAAAAAACTTAGGAATCTCCTAAAAACCATAAGTTTAAAATTTAGTTTTTTTTTATTTTTTAACGGGAAACAAAAAAAAACGTATTAATTGTAATGGACGTGAACAATATTGAGAATTTAAAATTTAGTTTCGGTCTGTTGAATGCTGAGTCAGCTAAGTAGGTCTCCAAGCTCTTGAATCAAATCAGGGGAATTATTCCTTAGATCATTCTAAGAAAAAAAATCTAGTCAATTGAGCGACAGGACCATTTCAACTTCAAAAATATTGATATTTGACAGATAATAAACATAATAAAATCTCTGTTGACTCGCGTGGTAACGCGGGTAACAACTAGTTACAAGTATATATTTTGCTACTCGTTTCCATGGCTACATGCCAACTAGTGAAAATTTACAATAAAGAAACCAACTGCATGGTAAAAACCAAGTGCACCCCAAGCATGGATGACCCCAAGCCATAAAATTTTCGATAAATACGCACTGTAATACAGGCTTTTTCATTTATATTGTGTGTTAATGTAAAAACGACTTAAAGCCAAAATTTAAATGAACTGTCGGAAATTGACATTTGTATTGTAAATACAGTGAACCCCCACCGGTATCCGACAAACATTTTCCGGGGCAGTGTCGAATATCGAATTTGTCGGATTATAGAGTACTGCCTAAGAGCCCCTATAGTCCGGAATTTTTTACAAAAGTGTACCTTTTAATCCGACAAATTACAGATCCAATGATAAGATTCTATATGTTATATATATGTACTCTGAACTTGTTCAATCATGTATTAGCGAAGATTGTCAAAAAAATATTCAATAATAAATAATAGACCATGTCGGATTACAGGGGGTGCCGGATTAGACAGTGGTCGGATTATCTGGGGTCCACTGTATTAAAAAAAACCCAAATGTAACGATATATTGACCCGTTATTTATATTTTTGTATCACTATCTTAATATTGTATAGTCAAAGGTTTCAACGGTGACATATCTCCGATTGTATAGTTATTTTTTTATTTTATGTTTCAACATTGGACGTCCAAGGGTAGCAGAAGCAGTTGAGTTAAATAAAAACAGGGTTAATCAAGATATTTTTTTTATTATTTTTAAAAAGTTTCTAGTATTTTTAAAGCAATTTGAATTGTGAAAATATTTTATATATTTTTTTTGTTTGTGTAAAACAAACATAAACAAAGGAGACAAATATTTTAGACTTGCGTAAAAATGTCAAAACAATCTGTTAAAAAAGCGCCAAGAAAGAAAGCTGCAAATGGTTACAAATTACCAGATCCGATTCCTGAAGGAGAAATTTTGACGGACATTGGAAAAAAGAAATGGAAAATTGGCCCTTCTATCGGAACTGGAGGATTTGGTGAAATATACTCGGCTATTTGTCTTACGGACAAAGTGGTCTCCAAAAACTACAATTTTGTTATTAAAATTGTACGTATATTTTGAAAACAACCAACTAGCAAACAGCTCTGTAAATAAGAAATGTTTTAGGCTTGTAACACTTTGAGCATTGTTTTCAAAACGATATGTCCATTAGTTTATTAGACGTTGAAAAGAATCTTAAGACGTACCCACAAAGAGAGTTGTGTATATGCCAAGCATTTTTTCTTTTTAATTTGAAAACATGATTGAAATTATAATTGCGATATATGTTACAGGAACCTCATGGCAATGGACCATTGTTTGTCGAAATGCATTTCTATATGAGAAATGCGAAATCTGAAGACAGTAAGTACAACTTTCATTTTAGATAGTCGTTTATCGAGACCACTTATTGATCAAAAGTAATTTTGATTGCGTAATAGACGATAAATTGTGTTTATCAAAAACGTTTGAATGAGAGCACACTGTTAAGGTAGTACTAGCATGGTATAATAAAGAAAAATCATTTTTCGACGAATTTTGCCCATTTTTTTCATAAGCTCAAAATAACGTTTTCTAGTAAATCCCGAATTTTTAGAGTTTATTTTGTTCATTTAGAACGCGGGCTAATTAATAACAAAGTTCACAATTTTCACATGCTGACCGTGAAAATTGCGAACTTTGTTAATTATCTCGCGTTCTAAACGATCAAAAATTCTAAAACTTCGGGATTTATTATTATTTTTTGTAGTTGATGCCTGGATCCGACAAAACAAGTTGGCCTCTTTGGGAATGCCTAGATATGTGGGCTCTGGATCGCACGAGTGCAAGGGACAGAAATATAGATTTGTTGTAATGGAACGTTTTGGGCGTGATATTTGGAATCTATTTTTAGAAAACAATAGAGTTTTTCTTCCATCTACAGTATTTCGTGTCGCACTTCAAACTGTAAGTTAATACATAATTTTGGTCCAAATTTCTATTTAAACATGGTATGTTCCATCCCTAGAGAATTTCGAGTTCTAACAAAATTCATTTATGAATAGTAACTCGAGAAGTACAGCATCAATTTATTTAAAATTGTTAATTGTTAACTTAAAGTCTTAACATAAAAATTAAAGTACAGATCATGCTAAACCCTAGGATGCAGCTAGTTTTATAATATGCAGTATATCTCGCTTATAATGACGGCTTTGGAACTAAAAAAAATAGTTTAGCCACTCGAACGTAAATTATGGATCAGTTTATACAAAACTAGCCGCTCCCCGCGGCTCCGCCCGCGATTGTAATGATACACGGCAACAACAACAGTAGTGGAATCTTCATCAAAACCTATAACAGCTACATTTTCAGTCTATAGAAACTGTATTTTAAAATGTTACTCATGGACACCTCTGTACTTCCCCCCTTTCCACACCTTAGAAGACTATTTTAGTATCTCTACTCCACAAAAGAAACATGTCTGCCACATTTCAAGTCTGGAGGTCTAATAGTTTCCTGGAAGGTATCGTGATGACCTGTCAGTGACATGCATCCCCTATTTCACCCTTTAAGTTTTGATTTTGAGACAAAAAGTAGCCTATATCCTTCTTTAGGATGCAATCTAACTCCTTGTCAAATATTATCGAAATCTGTTCAGCGGTTTAGGCGTGAAAGCGTAACAAACAAACTCACATTTATAATATTAGTTAGGATAGGAAGATTTAAATGTTGATAGAAGTTCAAAGGCAAGACGCAGTGTCATTGATGCAATAGCTTGCTGAACGAAACAGAAAAAGGCAAACGACATTAGATGATTTTTTCTCAAAAAACAAAATATGTCAAATAACAAACCTTCCTCGTCACACATATAACTTCTTACCAAAACTTTTATGTCATTTTCATAAATGTTTTATAAACAAAAATCGATGTTAGCAATTAATAAATCTATAATTAACGTGATATAAAAGTATTTTACAATAAATGTTTCAAAATTATAGAAAAAAACTAACAAATTTTCTTATTCTCGGTTCTGTTTTACTTTTAGTTAGATGTGCTGCAGTATATTCATAGCCGAGGATACGTACATGCTGATATTAAAGGAGCTAATATTTTGCTGGGACTTGGTAGTGAAGCGAAGACTCAGGTATATTTGGTGGATTTTGGCTTGGCGTCTCATTTTACAACCAAAGAATTCAAGCCTGATCCAAAGAAGGCTCACAATGGAACTATTGAATATACGAGTCGAGATGCACATAATGGCGGTATGCTCTTAAAATAATTTAATAAGATTGTATATTTTTTAAAGTTCATTAACTGCCTGGTTTAATACAAGTTCATGTTTTCGGTTAGTAGAGATGTTGACTATTTTTGGAGAAATGTCTTAAATAGTACATAAGTACCTAATATAGCCACAAATATTTATAATTTTTATGTAAATACGACTCAAGCTTTAAAAATCATGTACCTATTTTAAATTCCGTTTCAAATTTCGTGACATATACCTAGTCATAAACACTGGTAAACTGATGAGGTGATGAAAGATTTTTTCGTAATTGTTGCTATATATATGTAATTACACGTTTCCTATAAATAAATAATAATAAATTACACTCTAAATATTAACCAAACAATGCAACCTTTTGACAGCGTCTAATGCTGTTCACGACTTTCTGACGTCATGCGCTCTGATTGGTATTCGTTGTCACGTGACTTGAGAGTGATTTAATTACGTTATATTTATTAAATATTAAATAAATTCCTTAAAAATAAGAAAAAATATTGTTTTTTAGTATTTCTCTCATAGAAACTATCACTTAACGTTAAAATTATGTTTTTATTTGAATACAGCCAACATTGGAGGTTTGTCATAAGTTTATACAAATATAATTTTGACTTCCTTTGATGGTTGTTGGTCGTTAGATTTTAGCAGTCCAAACCAAACAATTTTTAATAAGAACATTTTTCGTATTAGAAAAAATGACGGAGATCTAGCTGTTGCTACATTAAAATGGGACACGCCTGATTAGATTTGTCTAAGAATTTTATGAAATTTTTAGTTCTTACACGGCGAGGAGATCTGGAGATACTGGCGTACAATATGCTACAATGGTTAGGCTATCCGTTACCATGGGAGAAAAATCTTACTGATCCCGTTATTGTTCAGCAACAAAAGGAAAAGTTTTTTTCAAATATTGATTCATCATTAAGAACCCATTACCCTAAAGGCTCATTGACAGGTAAGAAAATTATTCATAATGTTGAAATTCGGTATACAATGTAAACTCTGTATAGCGACGCTGAAGGGACTGTGCATTTTCTGGCGTTATAAAGAGTTGGCGTTATATGGAGAGAAAGAAAAATCAATATTGTTTTACTATTATCGTATTATTTAATAATAACGCATCAAATTTACAAACAAGCATTACTATTAACACAAATAACAACAACGCTAGACAATAAAACTGCAGTTCTTATCAATTTCGGCAACTTAGAAAGTATCTGTAAACAGTAGGTGCTTTATAAGTTGCCGAAATTACTTGTTTTATAATGTCATATGGTCGTTATTTGGAGTGGCTGTGATGCTATATAGAGTATCATTGTATGAACAAGGCAAACCAACCTAAGTCGAGTAATTTCGACGTCTTAGGGAGTTTGACGTTAAATCGAGTGACGTTACATGGAGTTTACACTATAATATAACTACAATCGACTCTTGATAATTTGAAACTTGTTAATTTGAATCCCGGTCCTTTGAAAAATACTTGATAAATTGAATCAAATCAGTATTAATTGGTCCCTTCAGTAACTTGAAGTTGAAGGAAGAGTATCTTGCCCGCCAACATGCAATAATTGAAGTCCGGGCTTCCCTAGTCTCTATAATTTGAAGCGTTTATCATGCATAGACCTGTCGTTTGTTTACATAAATGAGATATGAGTGAAAATTCATTGGACAATGATAGACTGAAGTCGCTCACTCAACAGAAAATTACGGGCTTCTTTTCTAAATAAATAAGTAAATAATGGCACGAATGTTTAAAATAATAAATCACGAATTTTGATCAAACTCTTGTTTACTTGACTTTCTTCCTCCCTCCCTCCTGATTATTTAAACTCCTGTTATTTTGAACTTTTCTCTGATCTCTTGAGTATCAAATTATTGAGTCAACTGTACCAGTTTTTCTTTCCGCGTTAAATTTGGGACTTATTATTGGTTTAACATAAAACCGAAGTACAATTTACGTGAAGTGAAAGCGTTGACCAAAGGGCGCTGAAAAACAATCTCGCTCTACCCTGATCAAGGGCTAGAGCAGGCGCTAAGTTAGATAAGCCGTTCAATTTTTAGTTTAAATTATTTTTTATTTCAGATGCGCTGGTGAAATTCTTTAAATATGTCGAAGGAATGAAATATGATACAGAACCAGATTACAGTAAATGCAGATCCATTTTTTTGAATGGTATCAAAGAGACTGGAGGAAATTCAAAATCAACTCTTGATTTTTCTCATACAAATAAATCAAAGGCGTCTCCGAAAAAATCTCCAAAAACTAAATTAAAAACTTATGATGATGAAATTGATTCATCGGAAACACCAAAAAAATCAAAGAAAGTCACCTCTAGAAAAGAAAAATCCAGTGAACTTATCGACAATGTTGAACCGGTTAAAAAACGCGCGTATAGTAGAAAAAAGAAAGTGGTTTCTGAAATATCCGAAAGTGACGTTGAAACGACTCCACAAAAGAAAGTAGTTAAAAAAAAGAAGGTTCAAAAGTGGAAAAATGCTTATGACGAAGACAGTGCGGATGAAGTGGTACATTCCGAGGAAAAGACGTCCAAGAAAAACGGTTCGAGTGGCGAACCCGGAAGAAGAACTAGACGCGCGCGTATGAATTATGCGGAAAGTGATTCGGATATTTTTGGTGACACATCGATTGATGAAAAAGAAAATAAACGAAAATCAAGTGATGACTGCAGTGACCATACTCCAAAAAAATTAAAAACATTATCGTCATCCGAAGCTTGTGTAAAAGATGAAAAGAAAAAAACGGCCCGGAAAGTGAACACGAAACCTAGTTGGAAAGATTGCCCGACTATTAAAAATGGGCGAGTTCAAAAACCCGGAGTTTATAAAGCTCAATAAATTTTGCCTTGAATTTGTAGAAAAATTTTGTTGGAAAATGTATTAATTATTCTTTTTTGTAAATGTATTTTTAACAATACTTTTTTTGTAAGTTTTTTTTTTTATTTTTTGTTTAGATCACACCCAAATTGTAATATCCTTTGCAGAACGGCTAACCGTTAATAAAATGGCACTGTTTTGTAAAAAAATTAGAGTTTAAAAAAACTAAAATAGCACGCTTTTATGAACCCAAAAAGTGCAAATTAATTTGACAACAAAATTAGCTTTACTGTAAAAAGCGTGGAGTGCTTAATATCGGTAATAAATGTTTCATTTATTAGCTAACTGTAAACGTAGAGCTATCATGAAAATTTAAGTAGATAGCACTCCACGCTTTTTACAGTAAAGCTAATTTTGTTGTAAACGCGTTTTAATTTTTTTTAAACTCTAATACTTCAATTATAAAACAATATTAATTTACTCCTTATGATATCAGCTATCTGCCAGTTAAAGTCCCGTCAAAATCGGTCCAGCCGTTTCGGAGATTAGCTGGAACAAACAGGCAGACAAACAATCTGACAAAACTGAAAATTCGCTCTAGGAATCTTTAAAAGTGTACAATTACAGACTACGTTATGATTTTATTTATTTGTATTAATATAATTAATTGAACTAACTTTAATAAAATTCATTAAAAAAGCAACTCTCGCAGTACGTGGATTTTGTAATACATTGGCTATATATAAAAACACGGCAATCATTACTTCTGTAAAGAGTGCTGTATTGTACAAAGTTTGGAATTGTCGATTTTATTTATGGGTATAGATCGGAGATTCTAACAGCGAATCGGAAGCAATTCACTGGGTTTCGAATAATTTTCTATTGGATTTATTCAGTTGGGATGGTATTAACACTACTATCAGTAAATTACTTGTATTATATCTAAGTTATACATTTTATGATATAAAACAAAAAAAAATAAAACATCTTTTTAATAAATAATTTGTTACAGAAATTCACTCTCAAATAAAATTAAATCTTAACTAATATGTTTTCATAAGCTTTTTCTACAGTTTAAATTAATAATTTTAGATTGAACACTATCTTGAAATTAAAAGCATAACCCTCCTTAAAATATCATTAATTTCAACGTTAAAAAAAGATTCTGTTTGGAAAAACCTAAATGTTTTACGTTTTAATTTAATAAAACACAGCGTTTTATTTAGTCAAAGATTTTAAACATTGTCTGATGAAGTCACTGTGTTGCGCAAAACATTTGCTAAAAAATAAAGTTCTTAAGGTAGTTCTAGCGTGGTACAATGAAAAAAAATCACTTTTTGACCGATTTTGCCAATTTTTTTTGTCATATGCTCAAAATAACGTTCTCTAATAAATCCCGAAGTTTCAGAATTTTTTACCGTTTAGAACGCGATATAATTATTAACAAAGTTCCCAATTTTCACAGTCAGCATATGAAAATTGCGAACTTTGTTATTAATTATCTCGCGTTCTAAACGATCCAAAATTCTGAAACTTCGGGATTTATTAGAAAACGTTATTTTGAGCATATGAAAAAAAAATGAGCAAAATCTGTCAAAAAGTGATTTTTCTTTATTATACCACGCTAGAACTACCTTAAGTGCCAGCCAAAGTGTAAATTAGCCTTTAGATACGAGATATTCTAACGGAAACGACGTGCTATCAATTGAATTAATTTATATCCGAAGATTCTTACCATTTCTGATTATTATTAGCTAGCAAATGTAAGTAATTTTTTAAACTCATGCAAATTCTACTTTAAAAACTGCCCGAACAAAATGTTAGCAAAAATAATTCTATTAAGCTTTATATTTGTAATATGAACAAGCTTTAAATGTTGACAATAAAAAAATAATTAGTTACAATATATTCGATATAATAAAATACTACTTAAAAGGAGTTCTAGGTTTGGTAAATGGTTTCTTTAAACTCGCTGAACACGTGACAGGCGCTTGACTCGACAACATTCCTAAATAACAAAAATAATAAAAATCTAAATGTCATTCCATATCTAGCTACAAGTTTTAGGCAAGGTTACTAGAATACTAGAAGGTTGGGCGTAACAGACAATAAACATGGTTTAACGTCTGTGAATGGTTGAGTCGATTGCTTACGTCACCAATGCCCATGACTCAGTTATTCAAGTATGCTTATCCTAACTGTTTGGAAAAAGACTCCGACGTCACATACTTCCCCCGCCCTCTCACGCGTTTCGCCTATTCACACCTTCAACAATGCTAACACCCAACCTTAGTTTCTAGTAACCTTGAGGTTACTAGAAACTAAGGTTGGGCGTTAGCATTGTTGAAGATGTGAATTGGTGGGACGCGTGAGAGGGCGCGGGAAGTAGGCTTGTGACGTCACATGCTCGGAATTTGGTTTCCTTCTTATTTCTAATCTTCCTAGCAGTGTCGGCTACTCATCGATAATTCTTACCTTTAGTTTCTCCGATCTTCTTCCTTAGAGGATATCTTTGAACGGGACGGTTTTCTTTGAATAAACTCCTTGAAGTAACTGGAACCTGTGCTACCTTGTTTAAAACTGATTTGACGATTCGAGGTCCTGTAATTTAAAATTTCAGTAATAATGCTTCGCTGAGCGACAGTGTTTTTTTTTTCTTTCCTATCAACATGGGCCCCCTAGCGCCTTGATCATTTAAAATCAATGTTTTTAATAAAAAAAAAAAATTCAAATGCAAATTACGTGACATCTTATAGAGATGGGAAAACCTGTTATTTTCAAGTAACAGGTACGACCTGTTCCTGTTACTTTTAAATATCAGTTTATAATAACAGGTACAAAAGTAACTGTTACTTTGCTGCTTTAGCACAATACGCACTACGCAGTTTGGTATATAGGTACTTTAGTTTTAATAAGAAAAAGGAACAATGCTGATTATTGAATACCTTAATACAATAAAAATATCGCCCTTCCCTCCACATCCCTAATAATTCTAATCACACAATTTCGACAATCGAGATGTACTTCCGCGTCGACAATCGTGAATCGAGTCATCGACACTATTGTTGCTTTTGCACCATACTTTTACAGTTTATACATTAACGATTATTTGACTAACAAATAACTCTTTGTATTTAAACAATTTAAAACAATTAATTTATTTGTTGTCATAGAAAATAATATTATTTTATTGTTACAATTATCACAAATAATTGTTTTAAATTGTTTAAATACAAAGAGTTATTTGTTAGTCAAATAATCGTTAATTAAACATAGCTGTGCAGCGAAATTGAGTGTCGACCAAATCAAGTTTTGTTTATTAATACGTGATATTATCAATATTGAAACTCGATGGGTGAAGATCGAGCTAAGTCGGGATCTGAGACTATGACAGAAGTTCAGATTTCAGAACGTGTACACTGTACGGTGTAGTAGCGTACGACACATGTACCTATACTTTTTTGTAACACTAGAAACTACGTATTCGGATTAAACCTGTTACTTTGTAGTTGGTTATTCAATTATTCATTTGTTAACTGTTTTGTTGCAAAAAAGTGAAGCAGCGTAGAGTACCTGTTACTTAAAGTACCTGTTACTTTTTAAATCAAATAACAGATTGTATCTGTTACAAATGAATAACAGGTACAAAGTAACAGGTTCAAAAATAACAACCCATCACTAACATCTTACCATAGTATAGTAGCTGCCTATGTCAGTACCTTAATCGCGCAGACAACCGATAATTAATATAATCTAAATATATAAAATCATTTGTCCTGACTGACTAAAACTATTATGTCTAGAAAGTTGAATTTTGGAATATATTTATTGTTAATTATTTATTGCTAATATCGATTTTTGTTCATAAAACATTTGTGAAAATCAAATAAAAGTTCAAGTAAGAAGTTATGTTTGTGGTGAGGAAGGTTCCTCATTTGACATATTTTGTTTTTTTGTGAAAAAGTCATCTAATGTCGTTTGCCTTTTTCTGTTTTGTTCAGCAAGCTGTTGTTGATAGCAAGATCTTGCATCAATGACACTTCGTCTTGCCTTTGAACTTCTATTAACATTTGAATCATTTTGTATAAACTGATTCATAATTTACGTTAGTGGCTAAACAATTTTTTGAAGTTTAACTTCTTTAGCGTCGTATCTAAGAAATCGAGGGGAAGTAGACTTGACAAATAAAGAGGAAGTTATTTACTCTTCTTAATTACATGAAACTGACAAGGATAGAAGTTTATAGTGCGCTGCATTTTGATCCGCAAAATAATAAGACAAGCATGAACGGCTTGAATCTGACGTTTAAAACTACGAACAATTCATGTACAAAATAATTTCTGTAATTTGACGTACAAACGGCAGGAACTCATAATATATATTCCATGTAAATTCAGAAAGGAAAATATAAAATATATTCTCTATTTTCAGATATCAGAACAATTTTCGGACATAATGTGAGGTTATGATATACTACAGACATTTTATATTAAAAATGTTTTTCTGTAGATTACAGTATGTAAATAAAACTATGGTATGAAAGTGACGATCTGTCCATGTGAGAATTTTCACATGACAAACTCTTAAAATGCATAATAATTTCGCCGTAATTATCATAATAAAAACTAAAGAAGTTAAACTTCTTATGTGAGCTTATGAGGGTGAGGCTTATTATAATTTTATTTAGAAACCGCGTAATACTAAAACAGCGTTATACGGGGCAGCGTTAAGCGAAGTCTTACTGTACTCTGGTCATACTTACTTTTATACAAAATATTATCAGCCGTAACCTTATTGATGTCTCTGAAAGGAGATTTCGTGTAAGTATTTAAATAATCCAGATGATTCGAAGGCGTGTCACCGATACTGTCATCTTTAGATGTAGTTGTAAACGTTTCATCAACAATTTTACGTTTCAATGGTGAACTACTCATACACTTGTTTTCTGTTACGACAGGGTCACCTTCTATTGAAGACAAACTGATAGTATTTAAGCATATGCTCGTTATACTTTGTATATCGTTGATTGAGCTCACAGGAACGTTATCTGCAATGTCGTCTTCGTCCTGCCAAAGAACGTTCCGATATCCTTCGAGATTTTTTATTAGCTTTGTGTAATCTTTCCGCATCGGTTCTATCAATGCGTTTTTTTCTTCTAAAACCATATAAAACAACTGAAGGACTTTAGCCATTTCTCTGATTAACGAATTCTGAACACTCATTTCTGCATTTCTAACACCGTTCAAACGGTTCTGATGTTCGACCTAAAACAAATGACAAGTAAATACCTATATGCAGCGATTATTTCCTATTGTTAATAGCTACAGAACACGTTCACTAATCCACCAACAGAATTTTTCGGATACGTCGGATTAGTGGAAATGTCGGATTACCCGATGTAAGCACGGACTAAAACTTGAACTATTAAAAAAAGAGTTCTTTTAACTGTTTTTTTTTGTTCCTAAAGTCAATATCGACTTTATATAATACATACTGCATTATTGAATGTTTTAACAATGACCCTTTACACCCGAGAGATGAAATTCTTTTAAAGTAGTTGTCGTGGTTAAGACACACCGTCAGAAAATTCTTAATTTTTCTATACTTATCAAGGACATGATAATACAATTACCCAGAAAATTTGAAGTCGATCGACCGTATATAATCCGAGATAAATTCAATTAAAAATTGGACAATTAACATTGATTGTATACGATCTCTGTAGTTCTGAACCAGTTTCTTATTTATAAAAAAAGAACTAACTGTCAAAAACTTTCCAAAAACTGACAGTCTTTCAATGCATTTGTTATGAGTTTAAAAAGAATAAGAAAAATTTTTTGATCGTCTAATTATTTATAAATAACGGTTTAAAGTTCAACAATTTATAGAAAAGTATACATGCATATGAATACTGTATGGGTTACGTTTCCACGGGTACAGTCTTGCGTACAAATTATGGATCACTTAGCTACAAGCTAGTATACTTTTGTGGCGCGTATAATCTATAACTTTTTGACAGTATTGTGCCACGACAACTACCTTGTGGTTACGTGGTTTCTATGTTAATAAAGTAAATTTTGGTGCACTCTCAAATAGACTAACGATCGATCGACGTCGGTTGCGTTCACAAAAATAGTTTCGGGTACGGTGCAGAATTTTTCAAAGTCAAAACTCACGATTGTATAATCTCGGGTATATAGGGATAAAACAGTTTTTAATTTCGAACTTTTATAACACAAACAACGTGACGTCTTCTTCTTCCAATGTCTATTTTCAGACTACAGAGCGAACGACTCCACGATACGTCGGAGTATAGACAAATATTTGTCAAGTAAACACGGGTGTCGGATTACAGAGCGCAATATCGTAAAAATGTCGGATTATAGAGCGATTTTTCTAGACCTCTGCATACTTAAAAACAGCGGATCACTGAACGTTTCGGATCAACGAGCTGCGGATTATCGATCGTGTCCTGTATATCGATACATCGATATTTTTTTTAAAAGCCTAGCTAGCAGTCCAATTCCAGGAAGCTCCGTCTTTCTGTCCTGAGTCTATACATCGTCATGTTTCCAGTAAAGTCACAAATTTATACAAGATTGCTTACCACTCCATCTATTAGCGTCTGATCTAACCCACGCATTCCTTTACAAATGACGTCAGCTATTTTAATTTCGCCCTCGGATAAAACAGAACGCGCTTCAGCCAAAAGTGTTTTTAATTTCAAATCAATATCCTTTTGTTTCTCCAGCAGCACTGAAAGTTGGTTATCGTAAGTCGCCATCTGTTTTTCAAACGCAGTTATCGACGATGTTAACCGCTCACGGCTCTAAAAAACAATATAAGAGCTGAAGTTAATCGATTGATTTGAACAAATTAGGTATCGTTAGACTACTCTTGGCCCTCAGAGTGTCCTAGGATACGATATGACGTCATGAGTATTCTAATATGTATTGGCTTTCATGGCCGGCGTTGTTCTAAATCTTCTTGGTTTCCGGGCATGTAGGTTGTGGTCTATTGCTACTTCTACCTGACGTTTTATTTACAACTACGGTAGACATTATCAAAGGCGATGTGAGCCGTCTAGAAGGACACTTCGCCCGCCGCCACACCTCCTTTGGTAATGTCTACTATAGTTGTAGACGAAATGTCAGGTACAAATAGCAATGGACCGCAGCCTACAAGTCCGGAAACCAAGAAGATTTGAAACAATGCCAGCCGTGAAAGCCTACACACTTTGATAGGACACTTCGATTGTTGCCGTAACGGCTTTGATAATGTCTGCCGCAGTTGTGGACTAAACGTCAGGTAGAAATAGCAATGGACCACAGCCTACAAGTGCAGAAACCAAGATTTCGGACAATGCGGGCCGTGAAAGAACACTTCGTCCTTGCCGCATTGCCTTTAAAAATGTCTACTGCAATTGTAGACGCAACGTCAGGTAAAAATACCAATGGATAGTCTACAAACCTGAAAGCCAAGAAGTTTTAAAATTTTACCTTAGAAACACTATTTTGATCGAAAGAACGCAGTCTCTCCAATCGATTTTCTGCGTCTTCTTTGAAATATTTTCTGATAGACAATGTCTTTTTCGAGCTTTCTATTGTACATATACTTTTGGAAAGTTCTTGCTTTTCTTTGAAAGCTTCAATTAATTGTGTGTACAAATCGTCTATGTCGATTTCATTGTTTTCGTGAGTGTCTTCCCAAGTGCTTGTCGATACTGTAGACACCGATACGCTCGGCTGAATCGACACTGTCGATGTCGCTTGTGTAGCTAAAAGTGCTGTTAAGCGTTCGTTTTCCAGTTTCATTTCTTCCAACATTTTCTTGTACTGAGCGACATGAAGATCGCAGTTAACAATATTCTTCTTCATCTGAAAATTATTGGAAAAAATGCATTTTAAATTGAAAAAAGGAGGTTGTAAAGAAGGTAATCCGCCATTTTGTGGTGGCGGCCATATTGGATCTACCATAATATTCAATATAGTATATTGTATTGTCTTCAGTACCAAAGGTGTGTAAAATGTCAGCATGATCGGATATCGGGAAGTGGTCGAAAAATCGATTTGACCCGAACATACATTCAGTAAATTTAAAAACTGACAATAATAACTTAAGTTGTTTATAGCATGGTATTTTAGATAAAATTGGGTAAACTCAACTTGAGTTATTCCTTGATATTGTATTAATGACTAAATCAAATTGGTATTTTGAAAATATAAGGTTTAATGATATTAATGAGTTATGTTTCAATTAAATTTTGTGATGATAAAAATTTTTTTGATGATAATGTCAATTGGTTCTAAAATAATATTTGAAAGAATTTATTTATAAAAATGATTTGTCGGGAAAAAGGACTTTTTTAGTGAACACTTATTTGTTATTTACAGAGACGTTTCGTCCCTTTCTTGGGACTTTTTCAAGCTTTATAACTGTAATTGTATTAAAATACAATTTGTAAATTAACAATTGAAATATAAAATATCAGATATTAATTATATACACCTATTAAATGTTTTGGTAATTTAAATTTGAAATTTGAATATTATTAATGACTGAGATTGACTCATAAATAGAATATCATTACTAAAACGAATTTGATATGTTATAATAACTTTAAAATAATCTAACAAGATAATTAAATTTAATGTGATTGTTAAGACATTTAATTAAGGTATGTTGTGATATTTATTTATTTGATCTTAACTTATCTTGTTATTTTATTATAGAACAGCTGAAGAAGTATTAATAAAAAATACGAAACGTTGTGAATAATAATTCGTCTTCAATAATTCATTGATCCTATATCCTCTAATAATATTTATAATTATACATTGCAAGTTAAATAAAAGCTTGTAAAATATTCGACATTTCTCAAGTTTGTATCGATTTCAAAACATTTAATAATTACTTAATTGAAGTACGTTTTGAATGGCAAGTTTAAAAACAAACAAAATAAAATACGAATAATTTATTTTTGGCAGTCGAAAAAGAGACACTGACCTTCATCTTGATGGCCTTTGCCCGTGTCGCATACTTCAACGTGTTGTACGTATCTTCGTAGCTCAAACTGCTCGGCGATATGTTAGCTATCATGACGGTACGGCAGTTTCCTCCAAGACTGTCTTTGAGAAGTCGTGTTAATTTGCTGTCTCGATACGGAACGTGTCTTTGACCATCGGCCAAACTGTTAATACAGTTGCCCAGAGCTAGCAACGATCTGTTGATGTTTGCTCCTTCGGTGAACCGCATCCCGGAACAACCTGTAGCTGCACCGCGTTCGCTGCCGGCCAAATCGATCATCGATAATTTTGCCATCCTTACTTGACTTGTCGTTTTTGTTGTCATTCGAACGTACACCTATAAAAAATTATTTTCAATTCATACGAACTGACAGACAGATAAAAAAACTGGTCAAGTGTTAATCGGACTTGCACACGAAGGGTTCCGTACCACCGTACAATGTTTATTAACTTCATTTTTATTATTTGTTGTTATAGCATTCATAGTAGGTAATACACACTATGGCGCAGAAATGCCTCAACTAATAGCTTTTAAGACATTCCGTCCGATGTCGCTAGTATGCACTATTTTGACGTTTATAAAAAAAAAAAAATTTTTGTGATGTAACTACAAATTTACGGTTTTCGGATTTTTCCCTTTAGTTGTGCTATTCTTGCCAAATTTCATGATTCTAGGTCAACGGGAAATACCCTATAGGTTTTGATTCCCTTGCGAGTGTCAAAATATGTGGCATGAACAGCCGTATCTTTTGATTGCGTTGATTTAGAAGCTTGATTTTTTCACAACTCCAAGGGACTGCAGACCTGAGTATTTGATATCAATTTCAACTTGATACATCCACGCATATCTGAGAAAAAAGGTCTTGACAGACAGACAGACAGACGGATAACAAAGTGATCCTATAAGAGTTCCTAAAAACGAGTATAATGGTCTCTACTTCAGATTTTGACCGCATTAATGATGATGGCGCTGCTTAACTGACCATAATACTGCAAGATTGTCAAAATAAAGCAACTCTTACCTGGAATACAGCATGGGATCGTGAGCTTTCCTTATTGGCATCGGTCGGGTGCTGTGTTCTATTTTGATTACCTCGGTCGAGTAGCGTAAGCAGTTCGTCGACATTTCCGATCCGTTCAAACGTTATGCCGGATACTTGGACGCCATAGGTGCTGTCCTCTCTTAGCTGTAAAATCTTGCCCGGTTTCAATAAATCTTGGACGGCTTCGTTGTATACCTGAAAGTTTTAATAAGTTAGAGCAGCGGTTCCCTAATCTGTAGAAGTCTGTCGACCACTCAGCCCGAAATTGAATCAGTACAGACCTCCCATGCCATAACCCCCTCCCCCTATCAGGTTTTTTAAAACACATTTATTATGGTGGTCATCTATATATACTGGATAATTTTTAAGTTGATACTTTTTTTTAACAGCGTGTAGAAATCAAATAGACCAACAAATATTTTAAGTAACTTCTTTATCAAAATCAGGGGCGTAGCTACCGCCGTATCAATTATACGGGACCCCCGGGCCACGGGGGCCCCCAACGTGCGTAAGCAAAAATTAATAAAAACTTCCCAATTTTTTTTATTTCAGAAATGACAAAAATCAAAAAAAGCAATTTCTTTTTTTTCCGCGTAAAGCGTGCGTTGAAAAGTTGGCAACACCCTACATCGGTTATCGCGGGCTGCGGGATTTCCCCGTTTAAGTCATTTACTTCAACGGGGGAAGGGCCCCCAAACAAATTTTTATACGGGGCCTCGTCAAGGCACGCTATGCTTCTGATCAAAACTCAAAAATAAGAGATGCATGCTTTCAAAGTTTAATTAAATTTTGAGGTCGGTTCTGGCGTTATGTTATGTCACTATGGAAATATAGTATGTCATTATCAAGTATCTTGTTGCCTATTTGAAACAAAACGGGGACAACTTCGAACAATTTCTGTAAATACTTGATAATAACAATTTCCATAGTGAGATGACATAACGCCAGAACCGACCTCAAAATTTAATATAATTTAATTAAACTTTAAATGACCGTTCCTCTCTTTTTTTGGGTTCTGATAAAAAAGTTACCTACTTGAAATATTTGTCCATCTATTTGATTTCTACACGCTGTTAAAAAAGAAGTATCAACTTAAAAGTCACCTATATAAAAGGCTGGACCGATTTTTATGAAATTTTCAGGCAATCTTTAAGCTAGCCTAGCGGGTGATCCTGCGAAGTTTGGTAGCGGTCAGATCGTTTTTAAAATTCCCATTTACTGGCAGCTTTTTGTATGTGCTGCCAGACCCTCCCGTGGACCACTTCCGAGCCCTTCACGGGCCACTGGTCGGGAGCCACTTAGAGGTTTCCATTTTACGTTTCGGTCAACAAAGAAATCTTTACCTCTAGATAAGTAATCGCAACATCAAAATCCCGTTCTTCACGCAAGGAATCCATCTTTGTAAAAAGTTCTCGCATTGTTAAATACGTTATGCCTGGTTCATTTGTTTTTCCAAGCATTGTGTGAGTTTTGCCGGCACCCGTAGCGCCATAAACAAAGACAGCACAGTTGTAACCGTCCATAATAACATTGATAATATCTAAAAAATGCAGTCTTCAGTATTAAAATACTTTGACAATTATGAACCATAAAAAGAAAACAGATAGTATTAAATATACAGTAAGACCCCGTTAAACATTGGAGAAACGTTCCAATAAGTTCCTGCGCTAAGCGAGGTCATCTTAATATGTAGATAATAGGCACACGTGAAACAGAGCCAAGAATAAGAAAATTTGTTAGTTTTTTTTTGTTTAATTTTGTAACATTTACTTTTTTTACCACATTAATTATAGATTTATTTATTGCTAATTACCGACTTTTGTTCATATAACATTTATGATAATCAAATAATAAATCAAGAGTAAGAAGTTATGTTTGTGATGAGGAAGGTTCCTCATTTGACATATTTTGTTTTTTATGTAGTCATCTACCGTCGTTTGTCTTTTTCTATATCATTCTGCAAGCTGTTGTCAATAACAAGATATTGCATCAATGACAATTCGTCTTTCCTCTGAACTTCTATCAACATTTGAATCATTTTATATAAACTAATCCTTAATTTACGTTACAGTAGCTAACATTATTTTTTTAGAAACCGCGTAATAATGAAACAGCGTCAAGCAAGGTCTTAATGTGTGTGAGAATAATACCTTTGGTAGTCTTTTCAAATACATCATCGTTCGTTGAATCAAAACCAAATACTGTATCAAACATAAATTGCATGTTTTTATTTGCTCGCTTTAGTAGATCTCTGCCTTTCTGCTGAACTCCATGGTAAAAAAATGGAACTGACTCTTCTTTAGGATCGAAAGTAAGCATGTTATCATCGACAACTCTGACACATGTTCTAAAAAATAAATATAAGCATATCTAATCGTAATGAACTCTTTGTACGTCTAATAAAAATACTACATTGTTGTTATTTATTTATTAACATAATAACTGTTTAAACAAACCTGCTATTTTCACCCAATTCTCTCGAATTGGGTGGTCGAACTCTAACAACCACTTTTATATTTGCTGCTGGAGCTGCATTACCTCCACCGGGCGTTCTGCGATTTTGCATTGAACGCCTTCGATATGGCGAAAATTTTAAATCACGACTGTTTTTTACCATATTTTTATATTTGTTCACTTTTTTCAAACAAGTTTAATCATAACGTTCATACAAATGACCAACGTTTGACAGCATCTACTAGTCACTTCGAATTCAAAGCAGCAACGGTCAAGAACTTTTCAAACTCTGATTGCCAACTGCAAAATCATATATTAAGTATCATATTTATTAATAAAAACTGCACAGAAGCATGAAAAGTACCTTTAGAATTGTATAAAAAAATCTAAAATATAAACAGAACAACTCAGTATCAAAGGAAAACTGGTAATTTAAATAGATACTATGGAATTGGTGACCATTTTAAATTATTTTTCTCAAATGACGCTTGTTGATTGCACGTTTGAGTGAGAAAGCGCTATACAATGTTTGCGCAAATTAAAGAGATAAACATATCAGTGTAACTTTAGACCATGGACTAAATAAACATGTTTATACTAGACAGAAGTCTATGGTCAATAATTTGTTACAGGTCTACTCTAGTCACTACTCTGTGGTCCTTATCTTTTGACATTCGTTTTGAGTATTTATTTTGAAACGGAAAATGAAAACAAGTTAATTCTGCCGTTTCCAATATTTTTAAAAATCACATAAATAAAAGGGAACACAAATTATATCAACATTTTCTATATAAACTGTGTCAAGACTTCCATTATTACAGGTTAGAAAAAGTATTAAATCAATTTACTTCTCTATTACAATTTAGATACTACGAAAAATTATATTATAAATTATTTCCTTTGCATTCTTAGTTATAAATCGGGAATAAAAAACCTCATTGTATTAACGGCCCCGAAAAGATCAGACAATCGTAACCTTTTCGTATACACTTTGATAGTTCAAAGGAAGTAAAAATATTCACAGAATCACTAGTTTCGATTTAGATTATCAAGTAGAACATTGTGTTTTATCTCAATATTGTTCACGTCCATTATAATTAATAAGTTTTTTATTTATATATTAAAATTCAATTGTCCAATTTCCCGTGATTAAATAAAAAACTTATTGTGTTTTATTTAGGATAAAAAATGGTTTGCGACAAATGTCAGAAAAAGTTGGGGAAAGTAATAACACCTGACCCATGGAAATCTGGTGCACGAAACACAGTCGAGAGTGGTGGAAGAAAAGTTGGAGAAAACAAAGCCTTAACAGCAAGCAAATCGCGATTTAATCCATATACAACAAAGTTCGAGACCTGCAGGTAATATTAAATGTATTTTTTAAATAGATTATTAACAATTCAATGCTAACTCGAAATGACAAATATTTTGATCATAAAATTCTCAAAAGACTAAATTACTGTTTATTTTCTAGGATATGCAGGCAAAAGGTGCATCAAGTTGGCTCACATTATTGTCAGGCATGCGCTTATAAAAAAGGGATTTGTGCAATGTGCGGTAAAAAGTTGTTGGACACAAAAAACTACAAACAGTCATCAGCTTGATTACGCTTTTGTTTTTACAGAATGGAAGCAATTGCCACATAAACAATAGAACTACATAAAAAGAAAATTAGAGTTTAAAAAAACTAACACAACACGCTTTTATGAACTAAAAAATGCAAAATAATTTGACATCAAAATTAGCTTTACTCTGAAAAGCATGGGGTGCTATGTACTTAAATTTTCATAATAGCTCTACGTGTATAATTAGCTAGTAAATGAAAAACTTATTACCGGTTTGAGCACTCCTCGTTTACAGTAAAGTTAATTTTGTTGTCAATTTTGTATTGTTTAGTCCACAGAAACGTGTTGTTTTAGTTTTTTTAAACTCTAATTTTACTTATAAGACTAAAAAACAATTGCATTTGACTATGGAGACGGCAAGGCAATGTACGTCACTGTTCATTGTGTTAGATTAGGATAATGGGACAAACTTATTAAATTATTGTATTGTCATCGGTCCTTGATAAGCGTGCAAAGTTTGAGTTTAATCTGACGCGTAACATGAAACGCAAGGACAGAAAGTTGAAATTCCTGCGCTGCGCGACACACGATGTCCGAGGCAAGGTTGAGGACATGATGTGTTGTGCAGTGCAGGAATTTCAGCTTTCTGATCGTATGGTATAAACTATTTTTCTTCATACCCGATTGAAAGTACGTACTTTCGTATCAGTGTGCATGAAAAAACTGTTTCGGCCCGCCGTTACACACGGCATGAGAGTAATTCCAGGCTTTAAATTCCAAGCAGAAAGTATGTACTTTTGGCATGGTATGAAGAAAAACGTTTTCTTTTGTTTAATTTAACATCAGTGGTGTTTGTTTTTTGGTTACTTTAAATTTATGACTTACCAGTTTATAAATATGTACAGTTGAAAATAATTGTTAGTTTCATTTGTTTTGAGGTGTATAAACTGAAAAAAGATACAAATACATATGTCATTAATATTTATACTTTTTTTTCAAATATTTTAAAATACATTATATACAAAAATCATCTGTAATATTATTTTTATAATAAATTTATATAAATGCGTAAAAATATCGTTGTTTTTGAGCACCAGTTATATAAAAAGAGCGTAGTAACATCAATGTAAATTTAAAATATTTTTTTAAAAACTTCGAACTTAAATTTTCAATAAATCGGAAAAAGGAAATTAAAAAAAAATGATATAATTATCACAATACATAGGACTGAAATTATATAGGCCTGCAACTGTTTCAAGTTTTGAGTTATTCATTTTTCAAGTTACAGTACAAACTCCATGTAGTCACTCGATTTAACGTCGAAATTACTCGACTTTGATTGGTTTGCCTTGTTGTTCATACAATGATACACTCTATATAGCATCACACCCACTCTAAATAACGACCATATGTCATTATAAAGCAAGTAATTTCGGCAAAATACATAAGAAAACACTGGCATAGTAAAAAACATCAGACAAAGATAACATATTTTACGCAATAAGCGTTGTTATTTGTGTTAATAGTAATGTTTGTTTGTAAATTGTATGCGTTATTATAAAATAATACTATAATTGTAAGACAATATTGATTTTTCTTTCTCTCTATATAACGACAACTCTCTATAACGCCAGAAAATGCGCAGTCCCTTCAGCGTCATTTTATAGACTTCATACTGTATTTAGTTTTAAGTTTTCATCACCATAATCGACGTGAAAGGCAAAGCTTAAACCGAAACCGGAGCTTGAATAAATAAAAAAAACTAACACCTGTAACAGTTGCAGCTCTTTATATACCCATCTTGACAATATACAGAGCAAATTTTATATAAAAGAGATCGAAGTGAAACTTCTACTCGCATCGACTGTAGACACACTCACATCCATACATTTTCATTACATATTCAGTCACATGAATCCAATTCACTGTACCGTGCGTAAAGAAGTTTCACTTCAAAAATGTGACAGCTTCACAATTTAATATTTTGTCACGCTTTCTTTTTTTCCACTATGTTACAAAACTATAAAATTAAACCTGAAAACACAATATTATTGAAGTTATACTTCTTGTGACGCATTGAAGGTAAAATTTTGTTCCGGAAATTGCGCATGAAGTATGCAACGAAAATGAGACACTATTGAGTTAGTTGTTAAAGGCTAACTTTTAACTATATTTATCATCTCCCTAAACATTCTATTTTATTTTAGCAATGTACAACTTTAACGAAAATGTGAATATCAATTATCGCGATCACGCCAAAGAAGTATAACTTCTGCCGAGCGTACATAAGTACACGCGCCATTTTTTTTATAACAAAAATATACCTGAGAGACAAATCCTAAAAAATTTTCTTGCAATCCGAATGTTTTCTCAATACACAATTTAAAAATTCTTAAGTTACTTAAAAAAATTATTTTTTTCCAAAAATGAGTCTTAAAAGGCAACTCTAGTAAGTGATTGCACATTTATAAATTAAAAATTCTATTTTTACGTAAGTAGATGCCGCTTTTGTGGTTAGATAATACAAGTAAATAGAGAACAGTTATGCAAAAGTTTAAAATGAAGTATTTAATACATGCCAACAGTACAGTAGAGCCTTAGTAATCCGGCCGTTACTCTGAAATGTTTGTTTATGAAGCGATTTTGTTTTCAAAAATAGCTGTTTTTTAATAATCGAAAATACTAATTATTGGTAGTAAAATAGAATAAAGATACACTTAAATCTAGCTTTTAAAAATATGTTTGCAATTATAAAAAAATCTTGTTTATTATTAATACACAAAATGTGACTAAATTCTACTGACTGAAATATATAAACATTAAAACTAGATAAAAAAAAAGTCAAAATGTATACGGTAAGGTAAATCTAATCATAAAAAGAAAGATCTGATCAAAATATACTTTTTTTGAAGTTATACTTCTTTTGGCACATAAGCCATCCCTAGAAAATAAGTCATGCGCGGTTTTTGAAGTTTCTTAAAATATAAGTCATACCTCGAAAATAAGCCATGTTTTTTTTTCAATTTCAAGGAAGTACCTTTACAGTTCAATAAGATTCTTTATTCTTCCCACTGGGAGTGATAATTCGAATAATGACGATGTTCCAGAAGAAGATGATATTAATGTTATATTTGAATAAATAAGTCTAATATTAGCTAGTCTGATACTTATTTATGTTCATTGTACTTACATGAAAATATAAATTCAATAGATAAGAATAAATTATTTACTTTTTTATACATAGGTACCTAAAAAATTCCTCAAAAAAAAATAAGTCATGGCTTACAATGTGAGATACACAGTTTGAATCTACTACGTGTATCGACAAGCTGACTCTTCGATACAGTATAGTTCAACTTTGTATTCATAGATGACACGTCTCATTAAATGTGCTGGAGGAGTTGTCCACCTATTATCCAAAATAAATAAGCACTACTCGAAGTGAACAGGCTAACTTTTAACTATATTTATCATCTCCCTAGACATCCTATTTTATTTTATCAATGTACATCTTTAACGAAAATGTAAATATCAATTATATCACGCCTAAGAAGTATAACTTCTGCCGCGCGTACATAAAAACACGGACCATTTTTTTGTATATTTCTATTTCTTTAAATATATTTCTTAACCTCGTTTAATTTTAAATTCAAAATCCGATTCACAGAAATTGTAAAGATTGCTTTATGTAAAATATTATAAATTATTTAACAAACCCTAGAACATAATTGGCACTTACATTTTATAACTTAAGTACAATATACAACTGCTCGCGCATGCGCTAAAAGTTTAGACTTTAGACCATGAACTGAAATGATAGTTTGGAAACCGTTCACGAACAATCACAAATTCGGTTATGACGCATACAGGATTGTTCGACAACCGTTCATAGCTGTTAGAACGAGTCATCTACTGCGCATGAGCGTGACGATATTACGGTTCACAGAAAGGTATCAAAGTCATTAGATGTTTATGAATGACGTTTGCTTGAAGACTGTTCAATATTTTTATCAACCAGACAATACCAATTGAAAAGTCCACTGGATGACGTTATTCCGCCCCTACTATCCCAACAGAACGAGGTCATCTCTGATAACCTTGAAAGCTATAACTACATCTGACGCTACATCTGGTGGTAGAAAATTAATGTATAGCAAAATGTTATTTACATACTTTCAAAATACGCGATGACAATTTCTCCTATCGACTCAATGCATATAATATACGTTCACAAGATGACATCATGCGCCATTTTTTTTTTGTACATCACGCGCCATTTTTTTTTTGTGACGTCATTTCGACTTCATCACTTTTATTTTTTCAGTACATATTTTTCTGTTTCATGTACTATTAGATTAAAACATTGCACATATTTAGATATAACTACAGATACAAAGATATAAAAAAATACTTTTCAGTCAAAAAATAAAATATCTGATATATATAATACTTTAAATATATAATGCATATATTTTTGAAATGCATTTTTGACATTTTATATACATAACTAAAGGTAACACACTGAATCGGATTGGATCGGCAGTTTTGAAATACGTGAAGTTAAATGAGGTCCCACGCACTAGTCGGCTCAAATCAACTTGACAACATTCAGTGTGCAAATACAGTCGGACCTGAGTTCAAGGGACCGCGATCTTATGGAGGTTTTTCACTAATCCGAGTTTCTAGCTTATAGAGGTACAGCAGTGGCCTTTCTCACTTTTAGAGGTCTATAAAAATACAGCAAATATGTAGTGATAAATTTTAAGTTTATCACTTAAATACAACACTTTAATTTTTCGTTTTAACATTATGATTACGTGCCGAACCTTTCTTCGCAATTCATACTTATCAACTGTAGTAAATTCGACAATATTTTGGCCATTCGAATAGAATGCGAAAAATAAAACCAATAATACAAAAACAATGTTAGTTCAGCTATTTATGACTCATTCTTAAATTTCGTGGAACTATTAATACATTCGACTATCGCTTATAGAGGTACAGGCAAGTAGTAGTCTCAGTTATAGAGGTCCATGAGTGAAATAAATCTTTTGCTTATAGAGGTTTCTGTTTCTCACTTCTAGAGGTTTTATAGAGGGTTACAAAGACGGTACCTGGCAATTACTCTCACTTAGAGAGTTTTCTTGCTTACCCAGTTCTCACTCACTCAGGTTTGACTGTATACTGCCGTGCTGAACCGAGGCGATTCAATTCAGTGGGTGTGGACTTTAACCCACCAATTTAATTCATGCAATGATCGCGTTCGTTGGCGTATTTTTGGTCCGTTTGCGCATGCGCTTTCATGTAAATGTGTCCAATTTTATTTATTGCGCATGTGCAATAAATAAAATTGGACGCATTTGCATGAAAGCGCATGCGCACATGGACCAAAAATATGCCAACGAACATGGCCAAATGTTTAGAACACCTAACAAATAAGCTGTCGGTCCATCAACACTGGTTCCATCTAGTGTTTTAATTTCGTAAGTTTCCAGATAAGCTACAACGAAATGCAGGTTTCTTTCAAAAATCTTCACATCAGTCAATAATTAAATATGATATAACTCAAAAAATACGATCACACAAATGACGTTTTATTTTTTGTCAAAAACATTGGCGGTACCTTTCGGATTATCGGCTGGATTGAATACCCACTGTTGGAAGGTGCTTTCGGACGCGAGTTGACTATTCGGGAAATCGGTGTGCTGTGACGTTATTTGCGTGTTCTCCGATCTTCTCGGTGGTATCGGAGGACGACTCGGTAAGTTGCCGGCGCCGTACTGTCCCGACGGTATTCTGGAACCCGTTCGGATCGAAGTAACTGTAATATTTTGGTTATTAACTGTTTTTGTGACAGGACTCTGATATTTAAAGTTTGCCGTGGGCGTAGAAATAACCGCGTTCTTGAACATTTTTTCTGTAGGTTCATCACTTATGTCGCCGTCTGATTTATTCGGTGACGTTTTTTCAGGAGACGGTGATTTCGTTTCGAATTTAGCGACGGGTATTTTCGATTTCGTTGGACTTACGGGTAATTTAAAATTGGTATTTTTCTCGAAATTCGATCGGATTAAGTCGATGTGGGATAATCGCTTTTCTGGAGACTTTGAGCTACTGTAACTAGAAGTCGAAAATCTCATTTCGGATAATTTCTTAGGTGATTGTTCTATATCGTTATTCTTATCCGTTTCATAATTTAGCGGTGAAAATCTCATGTCGGGTGTTTTTTGTAATTCAAAATTTAGTTCTCTCCCATCTTCGTAATCCAAACTATGGCCCTTTTCTGAAGAATTGTTAAACGTTCGATGCATTTCTAAATTTGGCAACGCTTCGGTATCGTTATTTATAGTTAAACTGTCACTTCCGTTGGTTTTAATTTCAATTTCAGATACGTTCTTCCCTTTCGAAGGCGTAACGACTTGTATTTCAGTCACAAAAGTGACAGCGTTCGATGAAATAGGCATCGATGTAATATTCCCATCGATCTCAGTTATTATCCTATCCGGTATTTGAGTTTTCGGTAATTCGGGAATATGTTCACTACTCGAATTTAACTGCGTTTGCGAAACATAACCGGTTTCACTTTCGTTGTCGTTACCGATTTTAATTTTTCGTTGCGCTTCTAAAATTTTCACGTCGTCCTTCTGTGAATTTTCGATCAATGTTTCGTCAGGAAGGCTCGTATCGATAGCAGTCGTATAAAAATCGGGGGGTTCCGTTTCGTCGAGTGACGGGGGGTTCACTTCCAACGTAGAAATATTTTTAAACGAAGAATCGATATGTTCAAACTGTACGTTCGAAATATACGGTGACGTATCGTTTTTATTCACTAAAGTTAGATCGGGATCGTTTCTGATATTCAAAATACTTTTAGAAGGGGGCGTACTAGGAGTCTTATCGTTTCCTCCTCCCGTAATCGTAACGCTACTCACTCCTCCCTGATCGCTTTGGATCATCGATTGCAATTCTTTAAATTTATTCACATTTTTCAACACGTCGGATTTCGGACGTTCCAAGCTTCCGAGCGAATGTCTCGATACTTTGATATCGTCCGATATATTCGTATCGTACAACTTATTCGTAAAATTTAATGATAACGGGCTTTCGGCGATGTATTTTTCGTTTTCGATCAAACTTTCCGACGTATTTTTAAGACAGAGTTCTAATTTTTCTTTCGCATCGAATGAATTTATCGTTAAAGAGAACGGTCCATCTCTACTGTCTCTCGGAGAATCGTATTTGAAATCGTAATCGGTGATCGGAATCTTACCCGACCCTATGTCGAACGAACCAACAAAGTTATCTGTCTTCTTCGCGTCCGATCCCGCTGAAGTGTCGGTCGACACCAAATCTTTCTTTGCACTGTCATCGTCCGTCCATATTATATCTTCGTCGGCTGCATTAGAAAGAGAAAACTTCAATACAGGTTTCGTCGTATTTTCTTTCTCAAACAATACTTCTCTGTGACCGTTCATATTTTTTAAAGGCTCAGAATTTATCGTTATATTACTGACTTCATTTGAATCGTTTGTTCGATTTCCATCGTTCTTTATTTGGATGCTTAACTGAGGGTCGTCCGTTCCGGAAACCTCTTTCGAATCGGTTTCCATTTTTTCTTCACCCTCTCGCGAATTCATTATGGCATCTTCTAGATTCCCCCATTCTGACGATTTTTTTAATCTATTTCTTTGAAACGTATTCAAACCGTTCAAAGTAATCGTCAACCTCGGTTCTTTGTTCTTGAGTAAACTATTGCTATACAACAATTCATCGGAATTGTAATTTTCAATTCCGTCGATTTCGTCTTCAATTCGATTTGTTGCTTTCCTCTTTTTACTCAACGTCGGTATACCCGTATCTGTTATATCTAAACTTTGCGCTCTTTCTAACGTACCCGTATTACTCTTCCGTCCTTTTTCAAATTTCGACAAATCGCCGAGACTAGCTGCTTTCCTACTATCGTTATTCGCATCGTTCGATTCGCATTCGGAATTCGTCGAAGAATGATGGATCGTTATATCGCTGGCATTCAACTCGATCGTATTATTTATAACCGAATTCTGATCGGTATCGGCATCGGAGTCCGAACTATAATCGACATTGTCGTTGTTTCTGAAAACAGTTTTGTTTTCTGGAGTAACGACTTTTTCGTTTACTTCGACTGTACCGACCCCATTCTGACAAATTTCAGATATCGGTCTCTCGTTCGGTTCGGTTGTTTTCGTTGCGCTTTGCGGAAGTTCGATCGGAACGAAATTATCAGAGAACCGACTTTTTTTAACGTCTGGTACAAATTCGTCGCTAAAATTCATTTTCTTTCGTTCATCCTCCAGCGTCGACACTTCTAACGAAGTATCGATGGTTTCGGTCGAAATATCACCGAAGTCGACCGTATCTTTTGTTTTTTCAGCCGGTGGTGCGGGCGCTTTTCCTTTCGGCTTTTTAGCAGACTTTTGCTGAGCTATGGCATCTATAGAATTTTCGATAAGATTCTGTTCGACAATTTCACTACTTTTTCGATTTTTTCGAGCAGCAACCGCTGCGTTCATCATGTGATCCGGTATTTCTTGTGGAATTCCATTTTTATCGCGTCGTATTCCAGAATTGGTAACGCTGTTTTGTCTTACGAATTCATCCGTTTCTTTTTTAATGTTTTCTACACGTTCTCCAACTTTCTCGGCATCGATCAAACGATTCTTCATTTGATTATCGACCGTCTCGTTTTTGTTATCTCGAATAACGGGTCGATCGATCTCGTCTTGAACTGTACTACGTTCTAAATTAATATTATTATCGTTCTGAGATTTTTCCGAATGCTTCGGACTGACCGATTCGTTCGTGTTCTGTGGCATCGGTAAAACACGGACTCCAAACTTTTGGAACTTATTTTTCGCTTCGCTTTTCTGCGTTTCATTTTCAATTTTCAAAACAACATTTTCGTCTTCGTTTTGCATTTGACTTTTCGCCAGTTTATTTTCATTCTGTAGCAAATTCTGTTCGAGTTGTAATTTTAATTCAGACGGCGAATATTGAGCCACTTTGGTCGGTTGGTGTTGTGGTGGCGGAGCTACTGGTTTTTTCGACCGCTCTGGTTTTGTCAATGTCGAAACAGCGACCGGTGATTTCGAACGTTTGCGTTCTAAAGTTGCGACTACACTTTTCAATGTCGAATAATTCGAACCGTCTTCGTTTTTCTGTGGTGTGAACAACCGCTGACGTACCGCTTTGCCGATCTGGAATCAAAAATTTTCGAATAATTACTCAATAACAAACTAATCTCTTTTAGTGTGTAGACTTTCACAGCTGGCGTTGTTGTAAAACTTCTTGGCTACCGTGGTCCACTGGTATTTTTACCTGACATAATAATTAAATAATACTTTTTTCATTTGTATGACCATATCTGGTATAAAATCGTCAATAAGATACAAAGTTTACATGTTAAAATACATATAAATTTAAAATTAGATGGCGGATTATTACAATTGATAGTTGTATAGACATTTTTTGTTAGATATGTTTTGAGTTTTTTTTTTAAATATGTTAAAATTTTCAATGTTTTTAATGTCATTAGGTAATTTATTAAAATATGTGCTACTTTTGCATATTGGGCTATTATGATATTTGGCTGTCCGATATTGCTCTATATGTCTACAACTGTGGTAGACATTATCAAAGGCAATGTGGTAGCGAGGGAAGTGCAAGATTACTAGAATACTAGAAGGTTGGGCGTAAGAACCTATAAACATGGTCACGTCTGAGATTGGTTAAGTCGATTGCTACGTCACTGAAAGTCGGATGACCATGGCTTTTTCACGTGAGACTTTTTCCAACTGTTTGGAAGAAGCTTCCTATGACGTCACAAGCCTATTTCCTCCGTCCTCTTATATATTATTTTATTGCAAATTTTATAGTCTTTTTATTGACATTTTAATGTATTACGACGTTTTTTACGCCTGTTGGCGACAAAAAAATAAATACAATTATTATTATTGACGACTCTCACAACCAAAGAAGAAAGTACTTAACGTTTACGCGATCAAATCTGTACGTAAAATGAACGTTCACTCAAGCAAAGCCACACGGGAAAATAGATAATACGAACCTTCGTAAGATCCCCACTGGATCCACTGCGATACACTGGATGAGCAACGCTTGCTCCGGAAGACGACGGAAGAATATTTTTGTGGGTCATTGCACTGTGAGGTCCACTTTCAACCTCGAGTTCGACTTCGTAGGGGCTGGCGTAGCTGAGAATTGTCAGTGCATCTTCGTACACCATATGGTTGAACGATATTTTTAAACTAAGAATTCGATCACCTAAAAAAATAGAAAAAAAATACATTGTTGATGTTAATACTTAAATAAGTTTTTATTTGACACCCTACACCAGGGGTGCTCAAACGGTCGATCGCGAGAGCTGTGACAGACGAATGGACACTGAAGTGTTTTCATAAGTGTTCTGTTTTACACGGAACACTAAAAACAAAAGTCTCTGATACAAAACAAAAGAATTCCGACTTGAGCCGATAAAAAAGTCTGCAAGTGATTTTGTTAAAGTATTATTTTTCATGTAATTTACCTGGTGCGATTTTCCCCGACTCGGAAGCAGGTCCTCTATGTAAAACATCTTTGACGAATATTCCATCCCGCATATTTCCAGAAATGTTGAAACCGAGTCCCGTAAAATCGTGACTTCGTAACGAAATTGTGTGAATTTGACGTGTCTGTAATTAATTTAGAAACAATCAAGTTTTGGTTTGTGTGTTGTTAAAGTTTTTGATGTGAAACACCTAACGGCGCGCTTGGATGGAAGTGAAAACGTTTAGATTGCACGTCGTTTAAATTGAAACGTTGCGACGTCTCATTCGGCCAACGTCTTGCTGGCTCCTTCAGACTCGGCGCTCCCCACTCAATACTTATACTTAGCGCTTCCCTCCTTACTACACTACACGCTCGCTACTTTACGTGTGTTCGTTTGTCGGCATTTTACTCGTGAAAATCGGTGTAATTTTTCACATCTGCCAGGTGTCCCACGACGGCTCACATTTGTTTTACACTATTTTTTTCTTTGGGAGTTGATTCGTTTCAAAAAGTAAAAGAGGCAATGATAAATTCATAAAAAAAATTATAATGATCCTCACCTTCATAAGCTCACATAAGAAGTTTAACTTTTTTAGTTTTTAATATTATTCCCAAGTTCATTTTTTTTTAAGTGAAACTAATTAATAATACTCACACATACTTAGCAAGAGACTATGAACTTCTGTCTTTGTCAGTTTCATGTAATTTAGGAGATACACTAACTTCCCCTTTAGGGGTCAATTCTACTTCCCCTCGATTTCTTACTTTTTTCAAATAGATACGTCTTTAAGAAGTTAAACTTCAAAAACCTTTTGGTTAGATTGAAAATAATGGCGATTAGATAATTGGAAAAACTGAACAAAAAAGAAATAATTACATCTGAACAGGAGTCATCCAAAGTCTTTCTGTACTTGTGCGAAGCAAGCGCTGCAATGGGGGACCAATGGGTCCATTTTGTTTTTGTCATATCATGCATTGGTTTGTTAGCACTTGCATTGTTGTCCCTAACTTGAAGCGTTGATTTACTTGATGGAGTCAATCCGGCATCTGCAATAAATTCAATCAATTGTTTGCATCGATCTAGTAATTATAGTGATGGAGTATACAGCTGCGTGGGGAGGGTAATCCATTGAGGGACGGGTACAAAGTAAGAATGGTGTCGATTTTTGATTGGTCGACGCATTGTGCTGGATACAAAAAAAATTTGCTTTTTACCCCATACCACCAACATAAATTTGTAGCCACTAGACATGCGCAGTGCGCTGGCCAATAACAAGCGGACACCACTCACCTCGTCGCGTCCCTTAATCGGCTTTACCCCCCCTCGTCTAAAACCCTAGTACATGCTCTGTCCATATATTCCTATGTCTATGATTGTTAGCCGTTCGTTTATCAAGAAAAAATAACCATACCTATTAATGACCTTGAGAAAATATGGTTACAATGATGGGTACAAGCTGAAAATATAAATACTTTGAACACAACTGCTTGTTGGTCAAATTCTCGGATTCTTCGAACATTGTTTTAGTACAAAATTGATTTGTTGGGAAAAAGGACTTTTTAAGTAAACACTTATTTGTTATTATAGCGACGTTTCGTTCCTTACTTAAAAGGTCCTTTTTCCCGACAAATCAATTTTATATTAATTACCAAGGACAAAAAAGAAAAAAAGTAAATTGTTTTAGTACTTCTAGGCGCCTAGAACTGACAGAATCATTTTCGACAGGTCCGAGAATTTGATCAACATACAGGCAGTCGTGTTCAAAGAGTTCTGTATTGCCAACACACGCTTTACACTACACATTGGATCCGTATTTCTACCGATCTGATGTCGGCCGACATCGAAAGAAATGTAAACATCAAGATCATAATGTAAGTACATACATTGAAAATGAAATCAGACTTCCGTTTCCAATGTATTCTTGGTGCTTGATTTCTTTCGTTGTTGTGCGACATCGGATCCGGAAAAATACGAATCCGATGTAGGTGCACCCTTAATAGTTTAGAACTTGTCAACAAACACATCTAAGGTCACGATCTGGGAAATGTAGACCTTTGAAGGTTCAACATTTATGGCATCAGGCGTCGGATCCCAATAAATACATTTAAAAAAAACAGACGTATTTAAGGAAAAATAAAAGTTTACCTTTAAAACATGGATTGTCGAAAGCGTATTGGTCACCAACGCCCTCTGGATCCGTTTCAAGTACCAAATGTTTGCCTGCAACAAAAAAACAAACAATTAAAATTTAATTTAATGCCGGAATGCAGCAACACTCGCATATATCTCGTTTTAACATAATGTTATTTCTCGTCGTAATATACTCCATTACGCAGCTAGATGTACAATCAGGCCTATCTTTCCGCTCGCTGGGTTTGTGCTCTGGGCTTCGCGATTCATGGGCTCCCCTAAACCCTTTGACAAAATAACAATTATAACTGGATTTTTGTTTATTTGTTTAAATAACTCAAATTTCTATAAAAGGGGGTTCATATATTCTAAAGTACCAGGAGCCTCCAATTCGCTTAAGACGGTCCTGTATATAACCCACTATTCTGTTATCATATTTTGAGGGTCGATTCTGTACCTTTAAAATCCATGTAGAATCAAACCAAAAAATAATTAGATTTTTTTACAAATTCGCCATACTTTTATGAAACAGCCTGTATATTGTGTTGAAACACCTGTGTAACAGGTCTCTGTAGACCTATATGACGACACATATTTATGTTCTTTAAGTCGTTGATAAAATCATTTAAAGGTGCTTACTGATTAAAGCGATTCGTTACAGCGGTTATTTAAAGCTGACTTATGCGGCGGTAAATCTCTAACAGACGCACAAAACGTCTGACTCCTTTATTTTCACAAAACCAACTATAGCAATTAGCAAACGCCAAAGTTTGTTTATTGAAAAACTGCTTAACCAATTTGAATCTTCCACTGTTTAAAAGTCTACGCGAAAATGTAAAACAACTCAAAGACTCTCCACATTTTTTAGCTAAATAGTAAATTTAATTTCTGGCGAACTAAACAAGTTGATACATAGGTACCCATTCTAATCTTGCTGATAATTAATTATACGGGAAACAGCTCATTTTAATTTAAAAAAACCCGGGTCGCAGTGCCAAAACCCTGCCGACAATATAGTGTATTTGCTTGTATAGGGCCGTGTGGTTTTATACTTTTATTATGTAAAATTATTTTGTTTTTGGGCAAAATAAAAAATTTTACCCCTTAATACACCCCTTAAAATAACATTTTTTTCTTAATTGTAATATTATTATCAATCTAATGTCTACACCGAATTAAATACACCCTTCAATAAATAAGTCACTATCTTCAAACTAGTGTTTTCATAAAATTTGTAAATCCGGTCCTGTCGGGCCGATTTTATTAAAATTTTGGGGACACTTTTTAATTACTACCAGATGGTTAAATTTCAATTTTGAAACGTTTCGGAGATTTTTTTCGGTATTTTGAGGCCCAAAAACATTTTTCAACCCCTAAAAACTACCCTTAAAATAGCCCGATTAGGCCCATTTTAAATAGGCTTCTTGCGGTGACGGATTCCAATACGTGGGCCAAATTTCGTTGAAATCAATTAACTCTTTCGAAAGTTATTGCGCGTACACATATATATATATATATATATATATACGTATATAAATATATATATATATATAAACATTTTCAAAAATGGTGCCAAAGTGTTTAGGGGGTTATGAAACGTCGAGAAATTTTGGTCCGACCCCTAGGTCCCGCCATCCGACCGACGCCAATAGTGTATGTTGCCATATGGCAAATACACTAATAACCTAAAAGAAATCACCTGTTCATTTGACGCCATGTTTATATTCAAAGTGCAGTTAAAACACCAGGTAAACGTTCCAGATATAGCTGGAATAAAATGAACAAATTTTAATCTAGTTCAGTTGAACTATACGGGAAAGCAGCTCGTATACAATAATCTACATAACCTAAAATAAATCAGCTGTTCATTAGACGCCATGTTTATTTATAGCACAGTCAAAACACCGGATATCATGTAAGTTTTCGTTTTCAACGAGTCAAATATAATTTGGTATCACTGTTCTAGTACATTTTAACTCTAGTAAGATCAGTAACTATATGCATCGACATTTTTAACTAACCAAACCCGCTAAAGGAATGGTCCTCGAGTAATTTGTTTACATATACACAAATTAATCGTCGATCCGCGCTCTTTGTCTGCGGAGACCTTTAAGCCTCTCACCATGTGCGAGCTTAACAAGAATGTTAATTATATATCTGTGTTATTCGCTTTTCTCGCTCTCATTTCTTACCGTCTCGTTCTCACAATATACAACGGGTGTTCACGAAACAAGATTACTTGATGTTAATCTGTATGGTCAAACCACGAAGTATAGTGTTGAGAACAATTTCACTGGTCATAGCGGGGCTACCACCATATATCTAATACTCCTATATTGCTATCGCCTGTAAGTGGAAGTGTCACGGAGTAAGTGAGACAGCAAACGACTACTTCTATCTCTTTCTAGACTACTTTACCCGTTGTGCGCAAGCGTCACGAGTCTGGAGGGGAAAGCCTCCTTTCCTCGAAGCTCAAAGTCTAGTTCTAGGACATGCGCGTAGAACTCGAAGTAGTTACGAGAGAGATAGTCTGCACTGTAATGGTTTTGTCCCTCTCCAGACTTCTAGTAGCAATATAGGAGTATTAGACATATGACTACGTTGATGAAAAAAATGTTGAAATCGGATGAGTAGTAATGGAGATTACTTCCTACAAACTTACAAACTTTACGTTTTATAATGTGAAGTTGGTCGCCAAGACTCACAAATTTATAATGCTTGCATTGTTAAAAAGTTATGAGTCAAGCCCCTAGCTGAATTTCAATTTGTACAGCTCGTTCTAGTCTACGGGGCCTGTCTAAGTTCAAAGTATATACGACGAAACGCTTTCAGATAAGGTAGATAGTGTCCCGCTTCCTTTGACTCGTCTTGGCGGAGGCACTACCGTGCCCCCACATGAGAAAGTTAGTTCACGCTATGTTGGACCATTTCTTTCACGAACATCCGGTATATGCAGTAACTTAAATACGATTTACAAGTGAAATATTTTAATATAAATTTTATTCATACTTGTAATGGACGCGCGCAGGTATTGTATTTCATTAAAAGTATAATTCTATTTTATATTATTCAAACATTTACTGTAAAACAATTATGTATACACATGTCTATCGCAACGAACATAATTTGTGCAAACTGTCTTATTCTCAAATCTAAACAATGGCCAATTGCACCAAATTCATTTATATTTATACGTACGTGCTAAATATTTACTAAATATATTGAAAGTCAACAAAATGTTCTCTGCAACAAATGTTACATATTCATATATTTTTCGATAGGTATATCGTAATTTGTAGATTATAAATATAATATACTAACGAGAAAATGAAACGTTTAACTTGTACAATATATTTTTATTGTCAACGTTAAAACATCCCCGGGGCTCAAAAGTGAACCGACGAAACGTTGGTAATAAAAATAAAAAAAATGCTTATTTATAACATTTAAAACAATTTTTTTGAGAACTTTTCAGCATTTTTTTCTACAAGAAAAAAATTCCCAAAAGTGTGTATTTTTAACACGCTTTTATTAGCTTCACCTGTATATTTGTTTGTTTGTAAAGGAATCTTTGAACGTGAAATTCAACCACTTAAAACCATCAGATTAAACTAAAACTTTGCACACTAATTATCAAGAACCGATGACAATACAATAATTTAATAAGTTTGTCCCATTATCTCCTGGTCAGGACCTTCAGGATAAAAAAACTTAAAAAATTACAGCAATCAAAGTAACACGCTGTACAGTGACGTACGTTGCGTTGTCTACCCCATAGTCAATTTAAATATTTAAAAAAACTAAAACAACACGTTTTTATAAACTAAAAAATGCAAAATAATTTGACAACAAAATTAGCTTTACTGTAAAAAGTGCTTAATATCGGTAATAAATTTCTCATTTCCTATAGCTAATTATAAACGTAGAGCTATTATGAAAACTTAAGGAGATAGTATCCCACGCTTTTTACAGTAAAGCTAATTTTGTCGTTAAATTATTTTGCATTTCTTAATTCATAAAAGCGTATTGTTTTAGTTTTTTTTAAATCTAATTTTTAGATCACTAATTATTGAAATAAGCACTGTTCAAAATTATCAAATTTTGAAAGGCGGGACGACCCCAATTACCATAGATATCTATGATGAATATGAGTTTGTGCAAGCAGCAATTTACAATGTCTGTATAGCACTGACTGAGTGACTTGTCTCACATATGCATGTCTCACACGAATTCGAATGCCACACATATTACGATAATGAAATAAGAACATGGGAACATTTTTTCGTAATGCAGTTTATTGTAGAAATTAGAAATTTGATTGGAACTGTCACATTCTCTCAAAAGAAAAACAACGCACGTAAAATAAATGTTTCAATGAATGAAATGGAATTTCTACATTGCAGCTCGCAAGACTAATCTAATCTAATATTTATAATATACATTTCACGTTTCTCTTAAAGTACAGTAAGCCCTCGCTTAACACTGCTCCGTTTAACGGTGTTTCAGTATTACGCTGTTTCTAAGAAAAAAGTTTAGCCATTATAAAATTATGGACCAGTTTATACAAAATGATTCAGATGTTGATAGAAATTTAAAGGCAAGACGAAGTGTCATTGATGCAATTATCTTGCTATCGACAACAGCTTGCTGAACGAAACAGAAAAAAAGGCAAACGACATTAGATGACTTCTTCACAAAAAACAAAATATGTCTAATGAGGAACCTTCCCCATAACAAACATAACTTTTTACTTGAACTTTTATTTGATTTTCACACATGTTTTATGAACAAAAATCGATATTAGCAAGAAATGAATCTATAATTAATGTGATCAAAAAATATTTAACAATAAATGTTGCAAAATTAAACAAAAAAAAAACTAACAAATTTTCTTGTTCTCGGTTCTATTTCAGTTATGCCTATTATCTATACGTAATAAGATGATCTCGTTTAGCGCTGTTTCGTATAGCGCAGGAACTTATTGGATCGTATCTCCCGCGTTAAGTGGGGTCTTGCTGTATTTAGTTTAGATCAGGAGTTATGGGATAATCAAAGATTTTTTAAACTGTGTGAAACTTCAAACATCCATAAGAGATAGGAAAAAAATATTATTTTAGCCTTAATAATATAATATTTTATGCAATGTAAATCATTGAAGTGGGAAATAAAATCCAGCGTAGTGTAAAAAAAGGCCGCAGGGTCGCGGCGTTCAATCGTTTGGCTTGCGCTCATGTAATGCGCTGTTGAACTCACAAGGTTGCGGGCCGAGTTCGAGGTCACCGATTTTAAGAATTCAACTGAAAAAAATATGTCTAACGCGCAAAAAATACCTGAAAGCAAAGTATTAATGTATTCTTACTTATTCACAAGGACGTACACAGAATTTTCTTCATGGGGGGGAGGGTCAAGAGTTAATTATAAAAACGTGAAATCAAATGATATTTAAGAACAATTCAAGGATTTTATCGATTACTAGCTGACCCGGCGAACTTTGTTCCGCCTTATTAAGTTCAATTTTTTATTAGGAATTTAATAGTTAGGATTCTTTCATTACTCACTCACTCCGTTCGTTCGCCCGAGTTTATAATTATTTGTTTCAATACTCGCTCACTCACTCTGTTCGTTCCCTCGAATTTATAATTATTTGTTTCATTACTCACTCACTAACTTCGTTCGTTCGCTCGAATTTATAATTATTTGTCTCATTACTCACTCACTCACTCCGTTCGTTCGCTCGAATTTATAATTAGTTGTTTCATTACTCACTCCGTTCGTTCGCTCGAATTTATAATTATTTGTTTCATTACTTACTCACTCACTGCGTTCGTTCGCTCGAATTTATAATTATTTGTATGATATGGAACAGAATAATATAAAAATCGCGATTGAAAATCAGGGGTTGATCGTATAAGGGTGAAAATTTAGAATTAAATGTATTTTTCAATGCTGAATCATGAAAGAATAAAAACAAATAATTTTGTCCAAAAAATAAAAAAAAAAATTTTGGGGTGGACCACCCTTAACATTTAGGGGTATGAAAAATATATGTTGGCCGATTCTCAGACCTACCCGATAAGCACACAAAATTTTATCAAAATCGGTTCAGCCGTTTCGGAGGAGTTTGGGAACAAACACCGTGACACGAGAATTATATATATTAGATTTTTTAATACAGTTTATTGCTATTTTACAGAAAAAAAAACAATAATTAAATCGCTTGATTACTAATGGGTCTTAGGGGGTGTCCACTAATTACGTGAGGCTTTGGGGGGGGGGTGATCCTAATCACACGATATCTCATCAAGGGATGAGGGAGGGTCGAAAAATCGCCTCACGTAAGTAATGGATGTCCCCTTCTAACTTAAGCGCATCTACTGTCGGAAAAGCAACCCTTATTTTCCTCACAACGGTGAATATACGGAGATGTGTCTCCTTTTCCTCTATTCTCCATGGTCCCATGGATAAAAAAACTAATCTAAAACAGTGATAAAATCTCAGACACCGCAACAAATTTTACTTCTCGAATAAAAGTGACGATTGCTGCACAAAACATATATTTAAATTTGCATACTGAAATGTTATAAACAAGAAATTTTACCGCATCAGCAAATTAATGTTAAAATGGACAAAATATGCAATGAAAGAGGAGGTCCTCTTCAACAACTGATGTTAAAACAGGAGTGGCTCCGCAACCGCGCCCCGTCTGACCGGTTCCAAAAACAAGCTAATAATAATAATTATTAATAGTTTGGTAATGGCTCCCACTTCGTATGCTATCGTGTATTTCGCAGGTGTTTGAAAACATTTATTGAACAAAATGAAAAAATCAAAAAATTAGAGTTTAAAAAAACTAAAACAAAACGCTTTTATGTACTAAAAAAAGCATAGGGTGCTATCTACTTTAATTTTCATAATAGCACTACATTTACAATAATAGCTATATAGTAATTGAAAAGTTTATTACCGATATTAAGTACTCCACGCTTTTTACAGTAAAGCTAATTTTCTTGTCAAATTATTTAGCATTTTTTTAGTTTTTTTAAAGTCCAATTTTAATTATAAGACTAAAAAACAATATTGCATTTGACTATAGTGTAGGCACCGCAACGTACGTCATTGTACAGCGTGGTAGTTTGCTTGCCGTAATTTTTTAAGTTTTTTTTTTATCCTGAAGGTCTTGGTCAGGATATTACAGCAAACTTATTAAATTATTGTCAAAGCTAGAAGGGTACCTCTTCAATCAACACAGATTTATGAATGCTAAGAGAGTTACTTTTTCGAATTATCTATTAATTTAATGTGCCTATAAAAAAATATACTACTTTTGTATTGTCAAAAAGTTATAGAGATTATACGCGCCACAAAAGTATACTAGCTTGTAGCTAAGTGATCCATAATTTGTACGCAAGACTGTACCCGTGGAAACGTAACCCATACAGTATTCATATGCATGTATACTTTTCTATAAATTGTTGAACTTTAAACCGTTATTTATAAATAATTAGACAGTCAACATTTTTTTCTTATTTTTTTTAAACTCATAACAAATGCATTGAAAGACTGTCAGTTTTTGGAAAGTTTTTGACAGTTAGTTCTTTTTTTATAAATAAGAAACTGGTTTAGAACTACAGAGATCATATACAATAAATGTTAATTATCCAATTTTTAATTGAATTTATCTCGAATTATATACGGTCGATCGACTTCAAATTTTCAGGGTAATTGTATTATCATGTCCTTAATAAGTATACAAAAATTAATAATTTTCTGACGGTGTGCCTTAACCACGACAACTACCTTAATGAAATAATCCTCTGTAATAGTCATAGGGGTCCCATTATCCTAGAGTGCCCAGGGCCTCCAATAGGTTAAAGACGGCCCTGATTCCTATGTCCATGGTTTTAGTTAGTTCGGATTATCGAATCTGTACAGTGATATGAGAGATTTGTTGCTATAGTGATAATTTCGTTACCAGGGCGAATCTGGGCCGGAAAACATAAACTGACACTTAAAGCTGTGGTATTCCGGGTCGATGGTAAAAATTGACGATTCAACGTTTTGAAAGGTCCTCTTGTGAGGTTATGGAGCTCTGTATGACACTTGTGTACACTCAACACACCAACAGTGTTTACATTACATATAAGATTGAAGACGAGTAATGGCGGCCGTTGACCACATTGGGTCAACAGTGTCTTTAGCATACGTGAATATTATATACGTTGGATCGTAACGCCGGGTTCGAACTTCTCACAATATGCACGAAGTAGCTGCGCAGAACGATTGATTGTATATCAGAATAGATGAGGAAGTCTTCTTATATGTAAATAACATTTTTATTCTGCCTGTCTGTTTGGTCTGGCATCCGTAACACGAAAAAACGTTAAGGACGAATTTTCTATAAAAATAATACAGGACACGATCGATAAATCCGTTGCTCGTTAATCTAACACGTCCAGTAATCCACTGTTTTTAAGTATGTAGAGGTCTAGAAAAATCGCTCTATATAATCCGACATTTTTACGATATTGCGCTCTGTAATCCGACACACGTGTTTACTTGGCAAATATTTCTCTATATACTCCGACGTTTCGTGGAGTCGTTACTCTGTAGTCTGACAACAGACATTGGAAGGAGAAGACGTCACGTTGTTTGTGCTATAAAAGTTCGAAATTAAAAATTGTTTTATTGTTAAAACTTTCAATAATGCATTATGTATTATAAATATGTATTATATAAAGTCGTTATTAACTTCAGGATCAGGAAGTTAAAAGAACTCTTTTTTAATAGTTAAAGTTTTAGTCCGTGCTTACATCCAGTAATCCGACATTTCCACTAACCCGAAAAATTCCGCTGTCGGATTAGTGAACGTGTCCTGTGCTCTAATATTGTCGACTTTGGTCAGGAATTAAACATTATATATCACCGATTTTCACGAAGTTTGAAGCATATACCAATTCGGGAAGAATAATTCTAAAACGAATACTTAGCTTTTAAGAAGCTCCGTCCGATGTCGCTAGTATCACCTACTTTGTTGTTTTATGAAATAACTATTTTGACGTTATCAGAAACAACTTCCGTAACATATTAGTTGCATGCTGCGTACGCAACTTCTGTAACAGAGAAAATGTTACCCTCGCAGTACGCCAAAAGAAGTATAACTTCCAAAAACACGAAATGAAAAATACTTCTTACGCGTTCAGGCTCGGTTAAAGGTGAGAAAAAAACTGAAGGATTTACTGGTTTTTTACAAAAGTTTGCCAAATTCCGCATTTTCTTGCGACCAGAAATTTACAAAACAAGCATTTGTTTCTGAGATGTGCAAATCTATATTCATATTAATTTTCTTCATATGTTCTGTGCAAGCGTGGCCTGTGGCTGTTATTTTCTCCCAGAGCAAGTTTGATGTAAAAACATTCCACAAGTATGAGAGCGTTGGTTTCGCTGCGATGCGAGACATTCCGGCATGGATCCTGCAATCTTTGCATTGCTTATTTTCTGCACAACGAACATATGAAAATAAAAACAACGGAAGGTTGGTTAAAATCATATATACAATAAGATCCCGCTCAACGCGGGAGATACGTTCCTATATAAGTTCCTGCGCTATACGAAACAGCGCTAAACGAGGTCATCTTAATACGTAGATAATAGGCATAAATTTTTGTTCATAAAACATTTATGAAAATCAAATAAAAGTTCGAGTAAGAAATTATTTATGTGTTGAGGAATATTCCTCATATAACATATTTTGTTTTTTGCGAAGAAGTCATCTAATGCCGTTTGCCTTTTTCTGTTTCGTTCTGCAAGCTGTTGTCGATAGTAAGATATTTGCATCAATGACACTTCGTCTTGCCTTTGAACTCTGTCAAGATATGAATCATTTTGTATAAACTGATCCATAATTTACGCTATAGTGACTACACTTTTTTTTAAAAACAGCGTAATACTGAAACAGCGTTAAGCGAGGTCTTACTGTACTTATTTATAATACTCGTGGCCCGGTCCGGCTTCGCCCGGATTTGTAAATTACCTATTAATATAAATTAAATAGTGCAAATGGCAATGTTGGTCTATCCGCAGTACATATATTAATACGTACATGATCAGCATGGAGTAGATCTCTCTTTATCAAACGTTCTATGTCTTTATCTATGACAGTATAGCCAATCAGAACAACAAACTGTTACCATACAAAAAAAGACAGATATACGTACTATCCGCAGTACATATGTTAATACGTACATGGTTAAAATGTGTGCGAATAGCAGTTAGATATTCTATACAATCTAATTACAATTATTATTATTATATAGACGTAATGACTCCATGAAAGCGAGGGTTTCACATATCGTACGAGAAACAAGTGAACTGGTTTTCTTAGTGCAGCATGCGGCAGTAATTAACCTATATTTAATACATTGTGACGATGAATGCATTCGCGTACGTGTTTTTTTTACACGCTGTCAGTGCTTTTAGCATTCACTCTTCGGTCATTTCTATATAAGCACGAGTCTGGTAGAACGACCGGCCATGGCACGAAGTATGGATATCAGGAGTTCAAAGGCAATACAATACAACCTGAATATAACAAAGTTGAAGGGAATTAGAAAATATTCGCTATACCAAGTAATTCGTTATAATGAAGTTTGTTATATAGCGATTAGGTTGGTCCAAGATTCGTTTTAACAAGGTGAGAAAACCCATCATCTTCTGAAAACTTATCTTAAACTTTAAAATTGTGGCCAATGTACTCGCGGGAATTTCGAACTCTTTAGTGATGTCTAATTTTTTCTTTGTAGGATTCTCGTCTACATACTTAATGATTAAGGATTAAGGAACACCTTTTTGTTTCTCAACCGCTGCAACTTTAAATTTACTAACAACAGTGACCAACAGCAGTGTTTACATTACTTTACATCAAACAACAATGATTGTCTTAGGATAAATTTAACGTGTCTAAACTTGTTGAGACATGAATTGTTGTTATTGTGGAATTAGTGTGATTGATTGGTAGGGTACGTTATGTAAAGGTTATAAGTTGACAAAAATCGTTAAATAGAGGTAAGTTATACTTTCTATTTATATTCTGCAATGGTTGGACATTTGTTATAAAGAGGTTTTTGACAAAAAAGTATTCGTAATGTAAACGTATATTTTGCATTAACTCTTACGGGCAGTTCTAGGGAATTTCGAAAAATGTGTTAAATCGAAGAAATCGTTATATTAGGTTACACTGTATATAGGTTTTTTACTTGTCAAGCAGTAAGCTATTAAACCACGAAAAAAAAATTCAAATCGGATTAGTGGTTGTCCAGTTTTGTGGTAACAAAAACTACTATTTTCTGCGACATATATTATATATATATATCTATACATTTTTATACAATATCTTATAAGGAACTTTTTCATAGAGAGTTGCCTTTTTGACTTTATAAGGTTGACCTTTATTCAAACTGATATACCAGTATGCATCTAGTAATAAGAAAAATATAAGGTACTAACAATTTACACCTGCTTACATATTTATATAAAAATTCCAGCCAATTGGGCGACAGGACCATTCCAACTTCATAAATATTGACATTTGAAATATTATAATAAAATCAAACTTTTAAGTCAACGCAATAAAAAATTACGACCGTTTATGCCGCATATTTTGACACACACAAGGAAATCAAAACCCATAGAGTACTTCCCGTTGACCTAAAATCATGACTTTTGGGAAGAAGCAATGTCTTACAGCACAAGTAAAGAGAAAAATCCGAAAACCGTAAACTTGTAGTTACATCACCAAAAAAAAACTTTTTTTCTACAAACATCAAAACAGTGCATACTAGCGACATCGGACGGAATATCTTAAAAGCTATTAGCTGAGGCATTTCTGCGCCTTAGTGTATATTACTATGGCCACTAATCGCTATAACAACAAATAATAAAAAAAACCTGGGTCGCAGTGCCAAAACCCTGCCGACAATATAGTGTATTTGCTAATACAGGCCTTGTGGCTTTATTATGTGAACTTACGGTGATTGTAGAGCAAAATAAAAAAATTAACTCCTTAATACACCCCTTAAAATTACATTTTTTCTTAATTATTGTCGATCGAACGTCTACACCAAAATTAAAAACACCTTTCAGTAAATAACTCACTATCTGCAAACTAGTGTTTTCAGAAAATTTCTAAATCCGGTCCTGTCGGGCCGATTTTATTAAAATGTTAGGGGCACTTTTTAATTGCTACTAAAGGGTTAAATTTCAATTTTGAAACTATTCTAAGATTTTTTTCGGTATTTTGGGACCCAAAAACTTTTTTCAACCCCTAAAAACCACCCTTAAAATGATCCTATTGGGCCTCTTTTAAATAGTGCCAAAGTGTTTAGGAGGTTATGAAACCGATGCCAATAGTGTATGTTGCCATATGGCAAATTCACTAAAAACAGAATAAAGTTAATAAATATTGTACGGTGGTACGGAACCCTTCATATGCGAGTTCGACTCGCACTTAGCCAGTTTTTTCTGTTCTCCATGGTTCTTCAACAAAAAAAAGTATTTTAGTAGAGTCGCAGAGCTCCGTCGTGTCAGTCAGCTGCTGTGAACCAATCACAACGATGCATAAAACATGAATGCACTGTGGTTCTGTTATACATTTTCATTGATCTACTTTACGTTGTTGTTTTGTTTTTTTGTCGTCGCTACAAAACAGTCACACATCAAAACCGGTGTTCAATGGCGATATGAACGTAAGATCTGTGGCTACAAGACAAAGGGGCTTATGTCGATTCTTTCGCAATGTTTTCTATATCTAGGGTTGCCATCCGTCCGGGTTTCCCCGGATTTGTCCTAGTTTAGAGGGCATCCGGGAAGCGTCCGGGCGGGGCTTCATTTGTAGTCCGGGTTTTCATAACAGAGTATATTAATGATTTGTGTTTTATTTTAAGAATAAAAAAATTCTAACTGATTATTAAAACAATTTATAACAAACTGTAATAATATTCTGTTTTGTTAAGTACATTTAAAATGATGATAAAAGATGACTAAAATTATTTTTAAGGTCTGAAAATAAATAAAAAGGTGATTTATAACATTTTCAACTGTTTTTTATTACAATGACTATGTTTAAAAAAACCTGTTGACATGTTCGGGTTCTGGGCTCTAAAATCCGGGGTTTTTACGCATCTTGTCCTGGTTGCCAAATTTTAGAGATGGCAACCCTATCTGTATCTGATAGATTTTTTAACTTCATTCTATTGCAATATTAGAAAAATTTTATTATGCAATGTTACTGTCGGGATTTAAATCCGAAACTTTTACTATCACGGCGGTTGAATTACCATTTATTCTAGACTCTAGAGTGACATATTTAAACAATCAAGCTTTCACTAATTAAATCATATTAATTGTAACTGTTTTCCACATAATCCAAGATCTAATTTTTATCGGTAACGTTAGACATCAGAGTTATAAGTGAATCAAAGATGAAATATATCGTGGTTATTAATATCAAACTATAGCTATTTATTTGTGTATTTAAAGTGTATTTCAAAACAACTTCATATTGGGCGTGAGACTCTATTTTTCGGTGCAATGAAAAGAGACAGCACTGCTGCTCATTACGCGAACGTCGTAAATGCCGCGAGTCGAAAGAAATTAATTCATTAACGAACATTTTAGATCAGACGTCCCAACCTTTTCAGGACCATCATCTCCTTGAGAAGAAAAAAAATCCAACGCCCCGTAGTCCATAATAGTTAATTTTATATGAAATATTACAATATTGTTGCATATTATCTGCACCTAATTTATCTGTTCATTCATTTATTAAAGCCCCCATAAAAGGCTCCAGTGCCCACTAGGGGAGGTACCGCTCCCGTTGGGAATCTATGTGTTAGATAAACTCGAACTGACAAGGCGTCCCTGAGGTGACCTCATTGTTTCTTTTTTTATCTCTCTCTCTCTCTCCACTAAAAACAAAGTAAACTTTAAGCTCCATAGTCCATTGGTCGATCGGAATCACTCCTACCCAGAAGCGTAGCGTGCCTTGGCGGGGCCCCGTATAAAAATTTGTTTGAGGGTCCTTCCCCCGTTGAAGTAAATGACTTAAACGGGGAAGTCCCGCAGCCCGCGATAACCGATGTAGGGTGTTGTCAACTTTTGAACGCATGCTTTACGCGGGAAAAAAGAAATTGCTTTTTTTTGACTTTTGTCATTTCTGAAATAAAAAACAATTGAGAAGTTTTTATTAGTGTATTTGCCATATGGCAACATACACTATTGGCGTCGGTCGGATGGCGGGACCTAGGGGTCGGACCAAAATTTCTCGACGTTTCATAACCTAAACACTTTGGCACCATTTTTAAAAATGTTTATATATATATATATATATATTTATATATATATAGGTATATATGTGTACGGGCAATAACTTTCGAAGGAGTTAATTTATTTTAACGAAATTTGGCACACATGTTGGAATCCCTCACCGCACGAAGCCTATTTAAAATGGGCCCAATCGGGTCATTTTAAGGGTGGTTTTTAGGGGATGAAAAAAGTTTTTGGGCCCAAAAATACCTAAAAAATTCTCAGAATCGTTTCAAAATTGAAATTTAACCCTTTAATAGCAATTAAAAAGTGTTCCTAAAATTTCAATAAAATCGGCCCGACAGGACCGGATTTAAAAATTTTCTGAAAACACTAGTTTGCAGATAGTGAGTTATTTCCTGAAAGGTGTTTTTAATTTTGGTGTAGACGTTTGATCGACAATAATGTTGTAGTTAAAAAAAATGTAATTTAAAGGGGTGTATTAAGGAGTTAATTTTTTTATTTTGCCCAATAATCACCTTAAGTTCACATAATAAAGCCACAAGGCAGCTGTATTAGCAAATACACTATATTGTCGGCAGGGTTTTGGCACTGCGACCCGGGTTTTTTATTAATTTTTGCTTACGCCCCGTATAATTGATACGGCAGATACGGCGGTAGCTACGCCCCTGCTCCTACCTACCGCGCCTAAATAATTTTCACTTCAAAAAATCTATCACAAGATTTAGATAAATATTACCAAAAATTTGACTTATGTGATTTTGATTTTTTGACATGTATGTTATATGTATCTCTGCGTACCTGTTGCTCGTATAAATTATATTGTATAGAAGAAATGATGACCGGCATGACGTAGGCAAGTACATGACGTTCCAATCCCTAGGTATATTATGTAGGCATGACTGTATTACTATGTAGTCACTAGTTTGATTATTATGTAAAGAAAATTAGTTGCAAGTCATTAAATAATAATAATAATCAATAATGCAGACGCCTCAATCCGGATCTCAATATTTTAGTCACAATATTTTCGGGATTAAAAATAACATATTAGGAAATGTTCATAATATATATAATGTAATATGATATAACTAGCGGCCCAGTCCGGCTTCGCCCGGGTGTAAATGTAATATATAGGATATAAAAGATGAGAATCATCATTAAATTCTCAACGTGTATTGAATTTGCGCGAATTAAATCGCTTTTATTTGTGAATGTTCAAAAATCGAAGAAAAATCTTATTTCCCAAAAAGAAATTTTAAAAATTCTGTTGATCCGATCGCTACCAAACTTCAGAAGATCATCCGCTGGGCTAATCTAAAGATTGTTTGAAAATTTGATCAAAAATGGTCTACCCGTTTGGAGTCCATAGATTACATATACATCGTCTTTTATCTATAAAGATTATTAAAATGTAAAAAGTGGTTATTGTGACATAACGATAATAGTTAGATATTTAGTATCGCGAAGTTTTTTGTAGTTATTGATATGTTCTTTAATATTGTAGAACATACTTTTGTTCTATCATCAATAGTTTCCGCAGCGCATGCGACGAAAGATGTTTTATGGCATTTTTTTACACCTTGGGTTACGTTACTAAAGTTTTAGTAAGGATCCCTAATATTTTCTAGCAATAAATATAGCCTATGTTACTCAGGGTGAATATAGCTTTCTTATGGTGAAAGAATTTTTTAAATCGGCACAGTAGTTTTTGAGTTTAATCATTAAAACATACACACAAAAATACAAATCTTTCCTCTTTATAATATTAGTGTAGATATGTAATAATAATGCGTTTAACGTCCGTTTCTTGACATTTCGCACTATTACTATTTTTTATTTACCACTTCCTAAAATTTTATACATTTCTTTAAAACTTCAACTTATGTATAATAGAAATGAGCGAATGAAGGAATTATAGGAAATTAGGATAAGGTAGGTAATTTTTGAACTAGGAGTGTGATAGGTAATCGGCCATGGCCTCAAATAAGGAACCATCTCGATATTTAACTGGATTTAATTGAGGAAAACCATGGAAAACCTCAATCAAGATGGCCGGTACAGGAATTACCGTTTCTCGGCGAGAGGCAGTAGGAAAAAGTCCCAGCCACATCTGCTCCCTACGGGATTCGAACCCGGATCTCCCGAATGCGAGTCTAGTGCTGTCACCACTGCTCTACCCAGCTCGGTTGTTCATTACGATATATAACAGTCCAGTAAATGACCATTTTCCCGCATAAAAAAACAGCACCGATTTTCATAAAAATTTGGATTTAGGTAAAAAAGAGTCATTGTGTTGAAAACATCTACAAATATTAATAAATAAAATTATTTTTTTCATTATTAACAGTATGTTCAAACTTATAAACAATGTAGTTTCATCAACAAAATTGTGAAAAAAGTTTCAGTGTCTCGAATTTTATAAATTGTCCGCTGCAAAATTTACAGATCACTATTTCTCATATTCTCTCATACAGCATCAGGGTTGCGAAAAATCAAATAACTTGCAACCCTGCATGCTGCCAACTGCAGTCCGATTCGTTCCTTCTATTTATAATAAATTTTCTGCTATGAGACATTTTATTTATTTAATTGTACATCGACAGTTTATCCATTTTATGCAAAATTTCGGTAATGGGGCGACATTTTTTACAGTGCTCCGGACGGCGCTAAGGTTAAATCCGGCCCAGAATATGTGAGCGACTTCAATGATGTGTCAAGAGAAAAACTCATTTCATTCTGAAAAAAATTCATTCAATTGCAACAGAGAAAAAAAAGATTCTTTCAACTGCAATAAATGCTTTCAGTGTTCCAACGGCTCCGACGACCACGGGAAAAGGTGGGTTTTGATTTTTTAAAATAATTACCACAACAAACGTTATGACTAAAAAAGATAAAAAAAATTGAAAGCAAACATATGATAATACGTAACTATTTTCAGTGTTGTCAATTTTTTTTCACTTTCTAAGAAAAACATCACGTTAAAGTGAGTCAGAAATTTAACAGCGCTGTTAATTTTAACATTTACCATACGAATAGCGCCAATAATCTTGTAGTAAAAGCAAATAAAAACTAATTGTAATAGTAATGAGCGGATTATAGTTCGTTATTTAACAGTCGAACGCGCAGTCAACGGCTTGTAACTAGGGATGGGCAATATTGACAATAATTAACTATAAAGTATCCATAACATGTTCGGAAATAGTTTATAGTAATAAGTGATACCTCGACATACGGGTGCCCTAACGTACATAAGAGTTTTTTAGATACGAGTTCGTCGAGGAGTTCCAGTAGAGTTGGGTAACTCAGATCTGAACCGGTTCAAAGAGCCGACTCCGACAGAAAATCCGTGAGAGCCGACTCACTTTTTTTTGAGCCGACGGATCAACGGATCCGCATAACTCAGTGAAACACTTAACACACAGAAGCACATTTTACACTTACGTATCAGTTCTTGCTTTGATGCATCTGTCAGCTCAAATGACTCATGCATCACATGTTTGGCTATGCATTCTTGATTCTATACAGGTTGACTGAACTAGGTAACTCAGTGGCAGACTGCAGTAACATATTCAGAACTCGGCTCTTTTTGAACGGGATCCAGATGCAAAGATGCAGATCACTAAAAAGACCCGTTTTTCCCATCTCTGAGTTACAGTCGCAGCAGCATACGGAGGTTCTGCAAGAAATCGGTTTCGAGGAGGAGTCAGAAGTGGAGGAGGTTATCTCTACAAGTGAAGTAAAGGAGATCTAGGCAGTGGCGGATTTACCAGCAGGCTGAGTAGGCTGAAGCCTAGGGCGGCAGATTTTAGGGGGCGGCAAATGTGACCCAAAAATTTTCGTCTTTTTTTTATTCATTACTATAATTTTTTTTCTCCATGTAGGGTAAACAACTAGTCATTGGACATTACTAGTCATTGGACAGAACACATTTTCATTAGCTATAATAAGATTAAAAACGATACTAAAGCAGATTTGATTGACTTATAAAATGAGTCATTCAAATCTGCTTTAGTATCGTTCTTATTCTTATTATAGCTAATGAAAATGTGCTCAGTCCAATGACTAGTAATGTCCAATGACTAGTCATTTACCCTACCTAAATGTTCACCATTTAAATATTTTTTTTGTACAACGTCGTTTTTGTAATTAAATGATTGCGAACTAGGGTATCGAATTTCAGAGGTTAGTAGGGGCGGCAAAAAATTAATAGCCTACTAGCGGCAAGTTTGTAAATCCGCCACTGGATCTAGGGAATGTGGGAGAGAATTTCACAGTTCATGGAAAAGAAACATCCCGAAAAAATTGCAACTGGTCGTGCATCGGAGCTATTTAATGACACTTGTCTAACGCATTCCCACGACATTCTGAAAGGAAGGAAGAAACAAACCTCCTTGGACAGGTTTTTTTTAAACGGCCTGCAGGTGAAAGTGACGAAAGCCTGACGAAAAAGACATATGTTTTTATCCAATAATGGTTTTAGTTGTCGAGCGTCTATATAATTCGAAAACTTAACGGATTTCACCATCCCTACAGTTGCAGCATAATAATGTGTGCATAATATATAATATTATAATTAACATTACGTGAACTAACGATAAGTTGTTGTGGCTGCATCATCACCGCCGGCATTATTATGTTAATTATTTAGAACGTTAATTATGAGATATGTATTAAATTATACGGTCGTTAACTCGCGGATTAATCTTCATTATAAATCGAGACGCGGTGCACCGTAGGAACCGTATGACATCACATCAATACGTCATAACTAATGCGTCACAATAAGCGTTTTTTACTAACTTCATTTGTATGCAGCGTTGCCAGACGTCCCGATTTTGGCGGGACGTCCCGATTTTTAAATCAAAATTAAATGTCCCGCGCGGGACAGGCTCAGTCCCGCTTTTCGGGGATAACTCGACCGTGCGTAAATAATTATTCTCTTATTGTAAGTTGCAATTTGTAACACTCACTCCTCAGACTATTGTTTGAAGCGCCATATTTTTCTAATGAATAGAACTTTTTTGATTTTGATCTGTTTTTTTTTATTTTTTTTATTCAGAAGACGAATAAGACTCAACTATATAACGATAGGGTAAATCTGATTTAAAATATCATATTTTTATTAAAATACATTTTCTATGGCTATTTTTGCTATCTATTGTCACGTAAACGTAATTTGAACTCAAATAAAAAGATAAATATTTAAAAACTTCTGATTATATACATTTTTTTACTATGTCCCGCTTTCGACCAAAGAATCCCGCTTCTTTCACTCAAAAAGTTCAAAAATCCCGACTTAGCAAAAAAAAAAATCTGGCAACACTGTTTGTATGTCATCCCATCAGATTGTTAAATGTGGCCTGGAGAAATTTCGAACTGTGATCGCAAAATTTACTTTATTGCTGTTTTTATTAGCTGTGATTAAGCATCAAGCATTACAAGTCACAACATTTCAAAAACACATATTTTTACCAAAAAACGTGATATTCGTCAATAATTCTTTATAGCACGTCATGAGATTTCGAATTACGGGAAGACAAATTAATATTTTGAAGTCTTTTCATTACAAACTTATGTTATAAATACTGACTTTGGCTTGCTCAATAACTTTTTTCAAATTTATTTTTTTTTTTGGTACAAAAATTTATGTAAGACGTTATGGTAATTTTCTCGTTTTGAAATGGTTTATTTAGATTAAATAAATTGTAAAAACTTGGCTAAAGTCATATGATACATATTTATAATAATTTTTGAAGCATTAACATCAAAGATTGAATAAGATTTTTCATAGAAATTAGGGATTTATGAAACATAAGTGCATTTTTGCTTTACTTTACTGCACTAGTGCGTATTACATGCTGAGTCATTATTATCATAATTAAAAAAAAATTGTTTTCATTTTCTTATGTTATACCTAAAAATAAATCGGTATACCATGACATCTTTATTTCAAAATAATTGAATAATTTATTTGCCCATAAACGATACTTGTAGCGAAAAGTTAGCAGCAGTGCAGTCTCTTTTCATTGTAAGAATAACTGATCAACACATCCACTACAGCGTTAACGAGTTAATATTTTAAAATTCAAATATTCCATGTGAACCGGAAACCATTTTATATGAGATTTTTTTTTTTGCATTCCAGTGTTTCAAGTCATATTTTGTTTAGGAAATATAGATATCAATTGTTTGAGAACTTTTAAATGCGTTGAGAGCTCCCTGCTTAGTAACATTATCTAATAATGCCACGGGTCATCAATTTAAGTGTTGCAGCGTTTGAGAAAATTGCAACAATTTTATTCATCGACTTTTTTAGTTTAGAACAATTCATTCACCAATTTATCAATGAAATATCAAGCTATATGAAGCTAATATGAAGCTATTAGCGCAAGAGTTATTAAGCATTTTTGGGTAGATATTTGAGGCACTGTGAAAATTTTGTACAATGACTCTTCAGTAATATCAGAATTCAAAAACTGGCTGAAGGGTAGCGGGGTTTATTGATCGCCGGACAGGTCAAATGTCGCACCAAAACGACCTGTCTTTTTGTATATATCTATTTTTAGTTACCAATATTATTCTGTTTAAATTTCGACATGCCTCAAATATATTTTTTAAGTCTTAAAAAATATAATTTTGCAAACACCTAGCCTAAGTTTTAGACCCGATTAAAAAACTGGCTTTTTTATTTTTATTTTAATTTATTTGTTAAATATTAATTTTGTAACCGAGCGGGGTAGATTAGTGATCGGAAGGTACCGGCTTCGAATCCCGGCGGAGGCAGATGTGACTTGGACTCTTTCCTACCGCCTCTCGCCGAGAAACGGTAATTCCTGTACACCGGCCATCTTGTTGAGGCTTTCCATGGTTCCCCTCAATTAATTCCAGATTAATATCGAGACGGTTCCTTATTTGAGGCCATGTTCGATTATATCTATCAAACTCCTAGTCCAAAAATTGCCTATACCTTATCCTAAAAATACCGTTTTTTTTTGTCAAAATAATTGGTAAAAACCGGTTGTCAAATTTGTAATCGGTTCAGATTATACTAACTAATACATGAGTGACAGTTCTGACTAGTTGAAAAATAATTTGGTTTCTATAAAGACATTTGATATTTTGTATAGTATTTAAAAGGTTAAAACAATTTAATCCTAAGTACGGTGTTCATGTAAACACGCAATTATTGAAAAAAAAAAACACGAATTAAAATTCCATCTTTACTTAAATCAATACCAAATACAGCAGAAAAGTCAACCTCGACATGAATGGCCTTCTCAGACGTTCCTTCTGATTAGCAGACTCCGGATACTGATTTCCCCATTTACGGTAAGCGGCAAATGCATCGTAATGCTTTTGCTACGATCGAGTTATTGTAATTACGTTTAGCGGATACTAGAAACGACGGTCCGAGAAACCTTCCTACTCGAAGTTTTCTGATTACCGTTTTCGAATTTTAGGTCAGTTTGCATGTTAAATAAACAATACCGACCTCAGAGACCAACTTTCCGTTGACGAATCCACCAGCAATATACAGTAATCTCCCGCTTAGTACTGCCAATAATTTTACGGAAACTTAATGACGCGTCAAAATGGCGTTACTTATCGTGTACAATTGTAAAGCCCACTAAAACAAAACCGGGTTATAACCAAATCGTGTTATGAATAACAAAATCACCTTATTGGCAAAATCGTGTTATAACAGAGCGCGTTATAGAGAAACCGTGTTAGAAAAAAAGTGATGCGAGTATTTATGTAAGCGCGACAGAAATTATACTTCTTTGGGGTGATCGCGATAATTGATATTCACATTTTCGTTAAATATGTACATTGATAAAATAAATTTAATAGGATGTTCTAGGGAAATGATAACTATAGTTGGAAAAAACATTTTTAAACAATTTATATACCTTTGTTCCAGTTTCAAAAGTAACATTCTTAGTGTCTGCATAAAGTAACTCTTTAACTATTAAAGGGATACTCCCTTTAATAGTTAAAGAGTTACTTCGAAACTTGTGTACTATACGAGGACGCGTTTTAATGAAACTGCGTTAAGGGGTTATATACAAAGTTGGGGCGAAAAAATGAGCTAAGTCCGTGATTTTTTAAAAGGGTTTTATGCAAATTTTATCGGAAAAAGCAAAACACAGTGTTCTAGTAGTACTATCGAAGAAATAAAAACACTTTGAGTTTCGAAAAAAATTTGAAAATTGTCGGAGTTATGGCCCATGCCCCGCAGCGCTTTTTTTTGCAGAGGCTTGCAGTGAACATTCTCCATGGGGAACCGCGCAACCGAAATCAAAAAAGTAAAAAAATTATTTAAGAAAAATGTATTGTGCTGTACTTGAACGATTCGGTTTCTCAAAAAAAATTTTTTTTCAATAAATAAACCACGTTGACAGGAAAAATCGATTTTTTTAATGGTTAAAATTTCAAAAAAAAAATTCACTGCAAAAAAATAAATATTTTCGGATGAAAAATGAATCGTTCAGGTACACGAGATCTTAAATACGAATATTTAAAAAAAAAATTTGAAAAACGGTTGAAAAGTTTTTGAGATATCACGTTCACCGCAACAGTACTTTTGAAAAAAACGCATTCCGAGATAATCGCGTTTAAAGTTTTGTGTCAACTTCATTCGTGCGAAACATTTGTTCAGTCAAATTTACAAAACTTGAAAACCAGTGATCCGATCTGGACGAATTTTGCACAGATATTTTCGAAAGTATGTACTTTCAGAATATGCAAAAAAAAATTTTTCGATTTTTCAAGCCCCAACTTTGTATATAACCCCTTAAATGATTCGCGTTATAAATAAAACCCGGGTCGCAGTGCCAAAACCCTGCCGACAATATAGTGTATTTGCTTATACAGGCAGTGTGGCTTTATTATGCGAACTTAAGTTGGTTTTTGGGAAGAATAAAAAGTTTTGCTCCTTAATACACCCCTTAAAATAACATTTTTTTTTTCTTAATTGTAATATTATTATCAATCGAACCTCTATACCAAGTTATATACACCTTTCAGTAAATAATTCACTATCTGCAAACTAGTCTTTCTTAAAATTTTTAAATCCGGTCCTGTAAGATCGAGTTTATTAAAATTTTAGGGACAGATTTTAATCACTGCCAGAGGGTTAAATTTCAATTTTGAAACGATTCGGAGAATTATTTCGGTATTTTAGGGCCCAAAAACATTTTTCAACCCCTAAAAACTACCCTTAAGATGGCCCGATTAGGCCCATTTTAAATAGGCTTCTTGCGGTGATGGATTTCAACACGTGGGCCAAATTTAGTTGAAATCAATTAACTCTTTCGAAAGTTATTGCCCGCACACATATATATATATATATACGTATATATATACAGGGTGTCCCATAAGTCGACGTCCAAACGAAGTGAGGTGATGGGGGAGGTCATTTCCTATCAAAATAACCATAAATGTGGTTATCCAATTGTTTACGGTTCGAAAGTTATTTCAATTTTTGTATTTTTCTCTGAAATCGTGTAGTGCTTATACTAAAAAATTAATTTAAAAAAATCTATGAGTTGTTTGGTTGATTTTTTTTTTTAATAGGATCCTGAAGGGTCTGCCTTTCCAAAAAAAAATAATTTTCATGAGCTCTGTTATCATCTGTCAAATAAAAAAAATGGTTTTGTAAACACTTTTCGGTGGCAAGAAAAATATATTTGATTTTAAATTCACGTTGACAGAAAAAAAGTGTTATAAAAAAAATTGACCAATTATCAGAAAAACTTGTCCATTTAATAGAGATTCTAACGCGGTATAGTACAACTCGTTATTCATGACAGTTTTTTTTATAACAATTTTTTTACATGCAAGTCGTGTTTGTTAAAAAATACATTTTCGAAAATTTCAAAATCTAAGTTGGCTGGTCTAACACAAATAAACCAAATTTTATTTAAAGTTATAACAAATGTTCGAAATTAGTCGAAACGCCCGTTCGTTATTTTGTATTGTATTGGTCGCAATTCTTATTTTTTGCCGCAGCTGATGTTCGTTTTGGTTTTCTGTCGCGTAGACCAGTTCTTTGAAATAACCCCATAAAAAGAAGTCTAGGGGGTTTAGGTCAGGTGACCGCGGTGGCCACTGGATGGTTCCTTCCCTTCCAATCCAGCGATTTGTGTATTCGGTGTTGAGGTATCGTCTCACTACTAGAGCATAGTGACAAGGAGCCCCATCGTGCTGCAACCACATGTTTCGACGTGTTTCTAGCGACACGTGTTCCAGTAAGCCGCCCAAATCATTTTGCAAAAAATAAAGATATTCATCGCCCCCGATCCTTCTGGGTAGCTCAAGGGGCCCAATCATTTTACCTTAAACAATTCCCGCCCAAATGTTGACCCCAAACTGATGTTGAAAATGGTCGTTTCTTATAGCTCTAGAGTTTACATAATCCCAAGAGTGAAAATTATGGATGTTGAATACTCCCGTCCTTCGAAAGCTCGATTCGTCACCCCACAAAATGTTATTAAAAAACTGAGGATCTTCCCTGTTCCGACGTAGCATTTCTCGGCAAAATTGCACCCTTTTGTTATAATCAGCGGGTAAAAGTGCTTGCACACGTTGCACATGGTATGGGTGTAACTGATCCCTTTTTAAAATACGGTGCACTGTGGACCTCGAAACTCCCGAACGTCTTGACAAACGACGAACATTTGTAGATGGGTCCTCTGTCACCATTCTATTTATTTCATCTTCGTTGATATCAAGTCTAGGTCTTCCAGCTCTTTGCTCATTCCCAGGGATTTCACCTTCTATGTACCGCCGATGTATACTTTGGAACACCCTGTGGTCAGGATAGTGTTCTTGGTTGGGATATCGTGCCCGATATTCTCTTGCAGCAGCCCGAGCATTCTCGTCACAAAACCCGTAGACATAGTGCATTTCTGCATACTCCCGATGGGAATAAACCATTTTGATGTGTCCAACTTGAAGAGAGTCCAAATCACAAACAGGATCGAAGTTCAAATTACCAAGCGCAGGTCCAAATAACAAAGTACAAAATAAAAAGTCAAGTCGGAGGTTTACTAGTAATAAAACGATTAGCGAGCATACATTAGAAGTAGTGAATGAAAGAGGAACTTATTAATTTGTTTAAGTCGTTCCGGCCAACTTAGATTTTGAAATTTTCGAAAATGTATTTTTTAACAAACACGACTTGCATGTAAAAAAATTGTTATAAAAAAACTGTCATGAATAACGAGTTGTACTATACCGCGTTAGAATCTCTATTAAATGGACAAGTTTTTCTAATAATTGGTCAATTTTTTTTATAACACTTTTTTTCTGTCAACGTGAATTTAAAATCAAGTATATTTTTCTTGCCACCGAAAAGTGTTTACAAAACCATTTTTTTTATTTGACAGATGATAACAGAGCTCATGAAAATTATTTTTTTTGGAAAGGCAGACCCTTCAGGATCCTATTAAAAAAAAAATCAACCAAACAACTCATAGATTTTTTTAAATTAATTTTTTAGTATAAGCACTACACGATTTCAGAGAAAAATACAAAAATTGAAATAACTTTCGAACCGTAAACAATTGGATAACCACATTTATGGTTTTTTTGATAGGAAATGACCTCCCCCATCACCTCACTTCGTTTGGACGTCGACTTATGGGACACCCTGTATATATAAATATATATATATATACATATATATATAAACATTTTCAAAAATGGTGCCAAAGTGTTTAGGACGTTATGAAACGTCGAGAAATTTTGGTCTGACCCCTAGGTCCCGCCATCCGACCAACGCCAATAGTGTATGTTGCCATATGGCAAATACACTAAAAAGAAGATTAAAATACAATGGAGAGGTCTCTTGGCCCAAATGCACCACATCCTGAAATAATTTTTGTGCTTCCCCCTTCTACTGGATCTAATCAGCAAATAATCTGGATCTTCTTATGAGCTCCAGAAGATTTGCTACTAGATTGCCCTGTGTCCTCATCAATGTAACTAAAGATGGTTGTCTCCCTGTAAGTTAAAGTCTCACATTCGAACACTGTATGGGTAACTGTTTCATCCTCCATTTCGCAAAATCTACATAGTGTTGATTCCTGATGTATCCCCATCACATGTAGGTGTTTTCTCAGGAGAGCATGACCGGTTAAAAGCCCAACCACCGTTCTGAGTGTCGGCCTGTCCAGCTTAATTAAGTTCTCAGTTAGCTTTGAGGAAGGACCTACAATCATTTTCTTCCCATGTTTGTTATCTGAAACCAGACCCCAATCTGAGAGATGTTGCTCACATGTCCATCTCCTGACAGTTTGCTGGATATTTCTATAGGAAATTCCACAGATTGGTTCAGGTCCAATGAATTTCTCAGAAGCTTTTTTTAGTTCATAAAAGCGTGTTGTTTAGTTTTTTTAAACTCTAATTTTTTTCTGATCATATAGAATAGCTCTCTGAGTTCTTTGCGTTTGGCGTTTGCAGTTTGCTGCTTCCAGGTTCATCTTCTGACAGTTTGCTGGACATTTCTATAGGAAACTTATTCGCGTTAAAACGAGGAATTACTGTTCGTTTACAACGCAGCGTCGAGCATGATTTGTTCGCACTTCTGTATTTCGAGTAGAAATATTCTTGGCATTTTTTAATTTTTCTTTATAATAAAGGTGCAGCCGTATAATTACTACTGTCGAACACGCGACCTCTGGAGGCCGCTCTCGCTGCTTGCAATTCGTTTTGCTTTGTGACTCTATACGCATATATTATTATTTATGCAGTACGAGGCATCGAATGAAAAAACAAACTATTTTACAGGCTGTTCATTTAATGGTGTAAAGGGCAATACTTAAGATGACTAACATATTTATTTAAGTAATGCCTCAGCCACACACTCGATGAGTGGCATGGGAAGTAGCGAGGAAAGGAGGCAGAGACGTTGTGTGACCGCGTTACTTGTCATGTCGCACGTCATGCTCCTCGTCATGCCCAGTGCTCCCTCGATTGTCGGTTTTTTGTGCGCGAGTCAAAGGATCGGCAATAAGAGCACGAGTAAGCCGGTCACATACTCCCGCGCCAAGCGGTCTAAGTGTAGCGGCCTAAGTGTAAAGGCATAGTGCGCACGCTGCCACAGTATCGACCTCCATTACCGAGAGGCGAGAGCCGAGTGCGGAGCGTCGCGAGTACATCAGTGTCTGGCCGCTTAGGGCAACAGCGCGATGAACAGCGCGATGAGCAGAGCGAGGAGCAGTGCGAGGAGCATAGTCTGGCAGTAGGGTAAGGATTAAATACTATGGCGGTAGAAACACCTTCGCAAATAAAGCATTCTTTCAGACCAAATTTGATAATCATAAAAAATGGTTATTGTGAGTCAACCTTAAAGGATAGACATATGCTATCGAGGGCTTTTTTTAAAACTATTCCATCACACATTATTTTTGTGTTGTAACTTTAAGGAGGTATTCTCATGTGAACGCATAAATTTTACCTCTTTTTAGAGAATTTTTTTTTAGACGACAATAACATTCAATCATTTTAATTTTTTTTATATGTTTTTATTTGTATCTTAAACTGTATAAAAAAAATTTTTTTTCTCTTATTTTACATTTTTTATATATTTTTTTTAAATTAAATTAGACACTAAAAAAAGTACGTCACTGGTCATGGTAATAGCGGCTGTTCATGTTGTCTGAAATAAAAAAATCGAATGGATCATTGTTCAGTAGGTATGTCGCTATCGGCCCTATCAAAATTAATCAATTTCATTGAAAAAAAAAATGGCGAACTGTAGAAAAAGTCTGTTTTTTGTTAATTTTTTTGTTAAAAATCGTTTAAAAAAAATAAGAAAATATTTTCGAAAATAAGTAATTTGGGTACGGCCGATAACCATTAATGAGTAGAAGAACATATATAAATTTCAAAGCAATCGGTTGAATACTTTTTTTTTTAGGACCATGACAGTTTTAAAAATAATATTTCCAGAAAAATGCGTTTAAAGTTTCAAGAGCCGACAAGTCGCTTACGGCGCGTCGGCGATGAGTTGTAACTTATTTAAAACCAGGAATTTCGGTCTCTATTTTTCACAGCATATTTTCGATAGGTTTAACTATTGAAATATGAAAAAAAAAATTTTTCGAAGTGGCGACATGAGAATACCCCCTTACCTATTTACGCAGCGCACGCCACGGAAGCTCTCAGAAGGGACGATTACTTCCGACCTCAATCACAAATATCATCATACCGGTAGCTTATTTTCGCAAAATGTTCACAAATTTTAGCCTATAACCTTCCTAGATAATCCTTCTTTCTATTGGTGAAAACCGTATGAAAATCCGTGCAGTAGTTTCTGAGATTAGCCCGGACAAACACAAACTCAGCGCGGCGGGAGACTTTATACTAATAAATAAAATTGAAGTGTTTGTTTGTAATGTCAAAATAACAGCTTTTTGCTAAATGCATATCAAAATATACGGTACTTACATCAAAAAACCAATTTTTAAAATGTTTGTCTGTCTGTTCTGGCTAATTTCCGAAACGGCCGGACCGATTTTGACGGAACTTTCACTGGCAGATAGCTGATGTTATAAGGAGTAACCTAGGCTACCTTTATTTTAGAAAATGAATTAGGGTTTTGCGGAAACAATTAAAACCCATGAAATTGTGAACAAAATCCAATTCAAATAGGGAAGTATACATCCAATATAATCCAAGCGAATCCGCGGGTTACCGCTAGTCTGTAATATATGTGACCATATTTTCTGTGATCATATTTTTCTGAAATGGCGAAAAAACGCTTATTTGCTAAAATCGTACTTCATGTATCTAGTTTGTAATGGATTATTTTATGACCAGTTGTGACTAGAGATTGCAATTCAGCGGCATTTTCAATCCAGCTGGATTTATGCTGGACTGAAGCAAATCCAGCTGGATCCAGCGCGTATCCAGCATTAGTCGATTTTTCAAATAAATGTAACATTTTTTCAACTCTAGAAACTTTAATTACTATTTATATGAATTTACATCAAATGCTCGTTTTTTGGCGTTAGTAAAGTACTCTAATAGTAAGTAAAGAGTATAATTATTAATTATCACAATACAGTCTTAAATCACTTTAATTGATATTCTAGATATCCGAAATAGTTATTCATTTACCTATTTTACAATCTATGTTGTCTCAGTTTCTCCGCAGTCTCAATAATTTTAGAAATAAAAATGCGTTTCCCACTTAACAGTTTTTTTTACTTTTTTTAAAGTAAGATCTCAAAAAAGAAAAGTTATTGATGGTGTTATCTCTCAGTCTACTCCTTAAAGAACTTCAAATAAATCCGCCCGCTGAAAGGACTCTCTATGCTTCTACGCTGGTTGGTTTGAGAGTCATCAAATAATCATAGATTAAAGTTAGGTTTTCACCTCTTATTCCCTCCCTTTCATAAAGTGCCATTTCTTTCTTCAATATTTTATCATAATCCTTCTCAGACCCAGTTAATTACTTATTTTTACCTGATTGAGGATCCGCACCGCTGGATCCAGCGCCAGATGCTGGATCCAGCAAGGCCAAAAATGTGCTGGATCCAGCTGGATTGCTGGATCTAGGATTGCAATCCCTAGTTGTGATATTGTGTACTGTTGCCGAGCAGGTTATAAAATTGTTTCATCTTAACTGAGGGCGAAGCCGCGGGTTACCGCTGGTTTATAATATGCAAGGAATTACATAGAAGTTCGTCGTCTGGGAGATTCGCAGTCAACCTTGGGGCCACGGTTTATATAGAAAGCGTCATTCCATATAAATGGACTCGGGGACTGAATTTTATGTACATATATACAGAATGTAGATATTGTTGTTGAGGTTCGGCGTAAGCTATAGGCGAGCATATTGCACATTCTAGACCGCGCCTTTAAATTACGACACCTCTGCCATCGGGCTGACTCTCGCGCGATTGCAAACGCCAAACGCACAGAGTACAGAGAGCTATTCTATATGATCAATGTTAAAAAAATTAGAGTTTAAAAAAACTAAAACAATACGCTTTTATGAACTAAAAGATGCAAAATAATTTAACAACAAAATAAACTTTACTGTAAAAAGCGTGAGGTGCTATCTACTTAAAACAAGGAGCTTCTGAGAAATTCATTGGATCTGAACCAGTCTGTGGAATTTCCTATAGAAATGTCCAGCAAACTGTCAGGAGATGGCCATGTGAGCAGCATTTCTCAGATTGAGACCTGTAGGTTTCAGGTAACAAACATGGGAAGTAAATGATTGTAGGCCCTTCCTCAAAGCTAACTGAGGACTTAATCAGATTCAACAGACCGACACTCAGAACGGTGGTTGGGCTTTTAACCGGTCATGCTTTCCTGAGAAAACACCTACATGAAATGGGAATACAGCAGGAATCAACATTATGTAGATTTTGCGAAATGGAGGATGAAACAGCCACCCATATCGTGTTCGAATGTGAGGTTTTAACTTACAGGAGGACAACCATCTTTGGCTACATTGATGAGGATGGAATAGTTCTACAGGACAATCTAGTAGTAAATCTTCTGGAGCTCATAAGAAGATCCAAATTATGTGCTGACTAAATATAGAAAAAGGGGGAAGCACAAAAATATTTTCAAGATGTGATGCATTAGGGTCAAGACCACCCCATTCTATTTTAATCTTTCAATCTACTTAAATTTTCATAATACCTCTACGTTTACAATTAAATCAACGCTTTTTACAGCTAAACTAATTTAGTTGCTAAATTATTTTGCATTTTTTAATTCATAAAAGCGTATTGTTTTTTAAACTCTAATTTTAATTATACAACTAAAAAACAATAATGCATTTGACTATGGGGTAGGCAAAGCAACGTACGTCACTGTACAGCGTGTTAGATTGCTTGCTGTAATTTTTCAAGTTTTTTTTTATCCTGAAGGTAAATATATTATCTATAACAGAGGTTCTCAACCTTTTCTGGACCACCTCCCTCTTGAAGAACAAAAAATCCAACGATCCGTAGTCCATAATAGTTAATTTTATATGACATTAAAATATTGTTACATATTGTCTGTTCCTAATTTATTTATTAAAAATCATAAAGCTCCGTTGAAAATCTATGATCTATAATAAAATTAAGTATGTAATGACCAGAGTTATTGAGCGTCCATAATCTAGGATACATCAATCACTTTAAGATATATATTCAGTTCAAATCAGTTTTGGTGTAAATAGGTACAGGTTTGAAAAATTTGCATGTAAATAATAATAATATTTTTGTATGTGCAACGGTATATTTTATGTTTTTCATTTCACGCAAAATTTGCATATATATTACGTATTTTTTTTCTGCTAAACTCAGCGCCGTGTACGTATTATTGTGTTGTTAAAAGACAACTTTTGTATATATAAGTTTAATATTTTATTTAATTATCTCGATTGTATTACTGAAAATAGCCTGATGACTAATTCTTGCACAAACTGACATAATGTTCAAATACATTAAAAACGATTATACATATACACACAATACACACACACACACAATGAAAATACATGCCTACAATATGCTAAGCTTACTTATACGAAACAAGTTTTCCGAACACGAAGTCAAAAATGTTTTAAATAAAGACGAATATTTTATACTCCTTACTAGGGATGTCGGAAGTGCCAAAAAGTATCGAAATATATCGTATCGATATTTTTTTTAAGTATCGATATCGGTGTACCGATATATTTTATATATCGATATACCGGTACAATTTTAAAGAGAACATTGGCACTCGAAGAAATTTAGTATACATATTGGCTAGCTTAATATTATCACAAATAGCAATTAACGAACATTACTTCTAATAAATCAAGTAATAAATAATTATCTGAAATTAAAAACAACGAAAAGATTTTTTTTGTTTATTAATCAAATGTCTAATACATTTAGGAGCAGATAATTTTAGAGATTAATCAAACAATTAATAAAGCCAGGGATGGCGAACCTATGGCATGCGTGCCAGAGGTAACATTCGACAGAAAATTGTTGGTACAGCATGAATTGAGGTGTAATTCAAAATAATTAAACATATTCTAGGTAGATGTTGTAGAAATGAAATGAAATATTGCATGAATATTTGACTGTTTATTATTCCGAAAATATCGAAAAATCCTTTGAAAAAGATACGTGTTTTACATGTGCTCTATTCACTGTTGTTGTTTTTGGAACGAACTTAAAGTATGTTCCAAAAACATATGTAAAAACGCACGTATGTTTTTCAGTGGAGTTTTCTATATTTTTTGAATAATTAAACGGCCATAGTCAGTCGCGGTAATACATATGTGTTGCTACTGAAAAAAAATATCGGTTTTCGATACTCGGAATTTTATATCGGTATATCGAAACATTAAATATCGTCCGAAAATCTCGATATATCAAATAAAAAATATCGATATATCGATATTTTTTCGACATCCCTACTACTTACACCAGAGGTGCGTAGTACGCTAATAACCGAGTTCGGCCGAATGCCAGTTTTTTATTTCTACGAGTATAATATAGTTAATAATAATACTGATATATGTATGCATGTAAAATGCACTTACTCACGCTTCGGACATCTCTAATTTCTGTAGTGAAAAAAATTATTCAAGGCTTAAATTCAGTCAAACCCGACAACTACGTGAATGGAAAACGTGGGGAAAGGCTAGTATGAAATATAGCAAAGGAAGTGATAATAATTAATTATTTAACAAAATGAGTAATGTAGGTAAAAGTCATTGAGCATACGGTAATGTGGGTAAAAAAATAATGTATGTATGTGTGTCAATAACCGCCTATCTGTCTGTCCGTCTGTCAAACTAAACGGGAAACCCGCGCCCAAATACAAATCTTAACAACAATTAAATATTGTTTGTCAATCGCATACTATTTATTCAACTATTGACGTGGGCATGTCTATAGAAGTTTTCAAGTTATTAACAATTTCAAAGTAAACAATCAACAAATGCGACGAGCTTTTTATACAAAAAAAAAGAAACACCTGAAAATCTACTAAAAAAAGAGAAAATAACTAGGTTGTGGTCGGCGCCAGATTAATAAAAATAGCTACATAAAAAGTTTTAGTAATTAAATTGGTGTCGACCTCAAAATATAATTATTTTTCTTTTTTTTATAGATTAAATTTTTTAAATAGTTTCCGTTCGCGTTTGTCTAGCTGTATGTTCGATAAAAACACGAGAACTAGTGAAAGGATATACGATTTTTATTATTCGATAGTTTATTTCTTATAAGGAAAGTCTGGCTTCACCCGACTGCAAATGCGACTAATTCTAATTGTAAGTTAGAGAGCGAAAGACCGAAGCAAGTAAGGTACTGGCAATTAAAGAATTTATTGGTGTATTTGCCATATGGCAACATACACTATTGGCATTGGTCGGATGACGTTAAGAGTCAATTGATTTTAACGAAATTTTGCCCTCAGGTTGGAATCCGCCGCCGCAAGAACCCTATTTAAAATGGGCCCGATCGGGCCATTTTAAGAGTAGTTTTTAGGGGTTGAAAAAAAGTTTTTGGGCCTAAAAATACCGAAAAAATTCTCAGAATCGTTTCAAAATTGAAATTTAATATTTAAATATGCTGTTAAAATTTTAATAAAATCGGCCCGACAGGACCGAACTTACAAATTTTATGAAAAGGCTAGTGTGCGTTTAATGATTTATTTACGAAGAGTATATTTTATTTGGTTCAGATGTTGAATTGATAACAATATTTTTACTAAGAAAAAAAATATTTTAAGGGGTGTATTAAGGGGTAATTTTTTTATTTTGTCTAAAAACAAACTTAGGTTCATGTAACAAAGCCACACTAACCTGTATTAGCAAATACACTATATTGTCGGCAGGGTTTTGGCACTGCGACCCGGGTTTTTTTGAAATTGTAGATAAAAAAATTCTCGTTTTGGAACTATCAGACCTACAGACTTAAATTTTGGCACGCAAGTTTCTTTTGTTAAGTAGAGATCGACCAAGAACGAATTTTGCAGAAATCGACTTCCAAGGGGGGAGGGGGGCGTTATAGATATATAATCGTTTAAATTTATTACAATATTATGTGCAGGCTCATTACTGAACATTATAGTCTGTTAGCCTGCCAGGTTTACAAATTAAAATAAATAAATAAAAATTTCCGTTTTTGAATTTCAGATCTGAAAGGTAGGGATGTCTCTTTAATACAGACATCCACTAAAATGGGTTTTCTAAAATCGCCTTCGAAGAAGTGGAAAGAGGGTATTGTCGCTGCCGTGTTTTCTCTATCGCTGGCGGATCCGCGGGTAGCGGCTAGAATATGGACGTAATATAAAACCTAAATTGTTCAATGAGCGTCGAAGCAAAACGAAGACCCACGCATGTTACGTAACAGCGCCATTGCGTGTTGATCATAAAATATTATGTTACGTAGATTCACAGGTAAACTAGCTAATAACATAGGTGCGCGACCTCGCGTCCTACGATAGTCGGAATGCATCAAGGTGACCTTGAAGATTCACCCAACATCATCGGCCGTATTATGCAGACTTGACTGTTGACGTTATACTCGATTTCCGGATATAGTTCATTACATGAAATGACCAATTAGAAATCAAATAACAAAAATATAATACGCCATTAATAATTTGTAATTTAATTAGATAACACCAGGGTGACAGGATCCGCTCGTCACTGCACTATAGGGCCGTCCCACGTATCAAATTTGGATAATTTTGAACAGTTATATATTATTCTTCATACATAATCAAATTTTTCGTTCTTATACCATTCCTCTTAAACATTGTAGACAAGAATAAACCGCCATGTTACTGTCACACTTCTTTATCTATATAGAAAGAGATGTATATAAAGTATCTCTCTCGTGATTCGCTTTCAATTTGACAGATCAGTGTGCATGACAAAACAGATTTGGCCAGCCAATCACAGACTCGCAATGTTATCAATGTTGGTAGAGGCACAATTTTATGTTTAAAATTCCGTTGAAAATACACATTCTTGGTATTTTTTTTATTTAATAGATAAAGTTTCCGAAAATTTCTGAAAAAAATGGTTTCATTATTGAGATGATTAATGGACGTAAGTGATGTAGAGGTATTTCTATTATTTTATAGGAGGTACGTTCAAAAAATGTAGTATGTATCTCGATTTTTATGACTCATGTTAAAACTCGCTAATCGCTCAACTCGTCATAGAATAGTATATTACAAACTAGATATATAAACTACTATTTTACCGAGTTAGAAATTATTTTTACGTCGGTTTTACCTATGCTATAATTACAAAAAAATGTAGATAATTTCACGTAGCTGAACAGATTGCATTCCACAAGATGACCGTGTTTTGTTTTCTACCTGGTCCAGAAACAAATGAGGGTGCAGAACGTAACTACAATAGAAAACTAAAATTGCTTCGTTTTAAACACCTTTACTGGCGTTTTTTGGCTACAACTTTAGTTGATTATAAAGGATCTAAGTCGACAAGCCCAGTTTTTAAGCCGTTAATACCAAACGAAAGAGAATACAATTTAGACGGAAGTTAACTGATCCCTCAGACTGTAAAATATGCTCTCGAGAAATTTCGAACTGGGGTCACAAAATTCATTTTATAACATTTTTTTTAAATATCTAAGTAGCAACTATAGGGTAGGCATTACTATTAGCTGTGATTAAGTTAACAAATGTTGGTTTCCTGTTTAAATATTTAAAAAACATGTTTTTGCCTTAAAAATGGATATTCGTCAATATTTCTTTACAGCACGTCACGAGATTTCGAATTACGGGAAGGCAAATTAACATTTTGAAGATTTTTCATTACAAACTTGACTTGAAATACTGGCACATTTGGATTGTTTTTTTTTTCAAATTTAATTTTTCCTGTACAAAAATTTGTGTAAAACTTATGCTAATTTTCTCGTTTTTATTTGATTTTAAATCGTTTATTTAGATCAAATAAACTAAGTAAAACCTTGGCTTGAAATCATACGGGAAGAATGCTACATATTTCTAGCTAATTTTGTAAGATTTAATAAAATTTTTCATAGAAATTAGAGATTTTCGAAACGTGAGTAAGTGCACTTAACATGCACCCGTACCTCAAAAGGAAAAAACGGAACCCTTATACTTTATAGTTTATATAGGATCATTCGCGTGTTTGTCCGTTCGTCTGTCACAGCCAATTTTCTTCGAAACTACTGCAGAAATTTGGTACACATATGTAAGTCAGTGACTCAAAGACGGACGTGTAACGTAAACAAAAAAAGTTTGAACATAGGGCTCCTTTTTGGGGAGAAAATTAGGAAATTAATAAAAAAGTGTTGCAAACTGTATACCGTGTGACATATCAAAAGAAAGGGCTTGTAGTAAGGGTCTCAAATATATATTTTTTTATAATTTTAAAATAAATAGCTTTCAAGTTATTTAAGAAAATAGATGAAAATTGACCATTCCCACCCATTTATCTCCGAAACTACTGAGCCTAAAATTTTGAAAAAATAGGGAAAGTCGGATCTCACTCATAGTTTACAGGAAAACCTAAATGAAAATCTTAAGTCTTAAAGTACTCACGGAAAACGGAATAGTACGAAACCCACTTTTCGCGAGTTCGACTCGCAATTGACCGGGTTTTTGACTTAAGTTCTTTATACCGGACACCAGAGACTTGCAATCAAAGTTGGTGTGAATTTTATTGTTCAATAACAGTTGTTTACTGCCTTTAGATAATATTTTAATTTACTTAATAAACAGTGCAAAAATACACACGGCAAGACTATTTACGTCAGCAAAAACCATAAATGTCAATGTTTGCCTACTTAGGTTTCACGTACGTATTAATTGCAGCTTTGTTATTGTTATTTAGATCTACGGTCCAGAGACAAAAGCGTGCAAACACAGTTTAAAAAAAAACAATTACTCCCCCTACTATCAAACGAAACGGGTCACCCCTGTGCCTTGTTTAAGGGAAAACTGTGCCTGACAGATCAAAATCAGCCAACACTAAAATGACACAACGCAGTTCACGCGGAAGGTGAAAATTTCACACCTTTATATAATAAAATTAGAAAAAGTTGTGAACGAGAAACAAACGAAGATTGTTATCTTAATATTATCAAACAAGTGATATATTATTTTGTTTACAATGACTGTAGACAAATGAATGACGAAACAAATGCAGTTTAAAAACTATAAATGAACCGATACGAAAATAAAACAGCGTGATTTCATAAATTTATTAATATTATAAATCGAGAAAGTTTTAGCAACATGTTTTTTTTTCTTCCGCTTGTTTTTAATATAGTTTCCAATTCGAGTGCGCGTGATAATTTGTAAAAATCATTTCTTGAGCAAATTTATAATAACCATTTTCCGGTATCAGCGACTTTCAAATTACAGTGGTACCTCGACATACGAATGCCGTAACATACGACTTTTTTGAGATACGAGCTCGTCGAGGAACACTCTCAGGAACTGACGATCGAGGAGTTACAAGTGTTACAGTCGCACCAACATACGGAGGCTCTGCAAAAAATTGGTTTCGAGGAGGAGCCAGAAGTGGTGGAGTTTATCTCTACAAGTGAGATAGAGGTGATCTTGGGAATATTGGATTCCTTATAGAAAAATTACGCCTACCTTGGTTTCTCTGTTTCTCATACACATTTTAAGGTAGTTGTCGTGGTACAATATTGTCAAAAAGTTATAGATTATACGCGCCACAAAAGTATACTAGCTTGTAGCTAAGTGATCCATGATTTGTACGCAAGACTGTACCCGTGGAAACGTAACCCATACAGTATTCATATGCATGTATACTTTTCTATAAATTGTTGAACTTTAAACCGTTATTTATAAATAATTAGACGGTAAAAAATTTTTTCTTATTTTTTTTTAAACTCATAACAAATGCATTGAAAGACTATCAGTTTTTGGAAAGTTTCTGACAGTTAGTTCTTTTTTTATAAATAAGAAACTGGTTCAGAACTACAAAGATCGTATACAATCAATGTTAATTATCCCATTTTTAATTGAATTTATCTCGGATTATATACGGTCGATCGACTTCAAATTTTCAGGGTAATTGTATTATCATGTCCTTAATCAGTATACAAAGATTAAGAATTTTCTGACGGTGTGCCTTAACCACGACAACTACCTTAATGGTAACTGATACGTTCTTTTTGGAAATTAGTGTTGAAGTGATTAGATTCAATTTGTTTTACTTTATATCACTAGTGTTAAATGGATAGTGTTTAGTACCGGAATACAGACATGAATAGCAGCGATTTTACAGTAGGCATCGGCAACCTATTGCCCGCGGGCCACCAAGTGACACATTTGATAATTTCAAGTGGTCCACTTCTTAAAGTGATATGAGAGATTTGTTAGTCTTTATTATTTCGTTATCAAATCAAAATTTATTCGGGCAAAGCCGGGTCCAAAAGGTCCTATTTTCTACGTATACGAAAATAAATTATAATTTGCACTGACTTTTCACTCGACACTTGGTAGAACATCGCCGTTGATAATGTCTACCGCAGTTGTAGACGAAACGTCAGGTAGAAATACCAATGGACCACGGCGTACAAGCCCGGAAGCCAAGAAGATTTACACTTGAAAATTCTACAAAAATTTGTGGAGTTTTGAAAATGAACTAAGTCCTGATAAACCTGTCGATCGGCGGTTTAAAACGCAAATCAACATCTTTTCTAACGCGGATTCTTTAAAAGGAAACTTGACTATAACGCGAATATTTTAACCGGCAATAAAATAAATATGGCGTCATTCGTTTCTGGCAAACTGACAAGCGTTTTATAACAATGCAAAATATTCTCACGTACCTTTGCGTGATTTCCAATAATGTTTCCAAATAAAATAAGCTGCACACAACAATGCTAATGTAACAATCAAAGTTCCGATAACAGCACCAACTATCGAGCCGGAACCGAAACATTCTTCTTCCGGTGCACATTTGACACATTGCACGTTCACCAACACAACAATAAACAATACCAAAATTGGTCGAAAAACACTAACGCCTTGTTCGGTAAACATTATTGATTATTGAATAATTGTTACGTGATTGTTGTACATATAGAATAAATTATGTCGTTAAATTCCAATCTTTTTAGTGTATTAAAACCGGCTTTTCGTGTTCATCAAACATGTCAATTATTTTAATTTTATGACATGGCCAATGTTACGTTCAAAAAATGTCTAAAAAACTACGTTACTCAACATTTTTTTATTAATCACGATATTTTTTAAAGTCGTCACGTTTTTTTTTAAACAACTATGTTGTTTTGTTTTCGTGGATCATATTTCTGGAGCCGGTACAAATAACACTTAAAAACACTTTAATTAAAAAAAAGCACAGCATAAATCACTTTAAACATTGTTTATTTGACCGCATTTATTAATCAATTTTATACCAATTAGGTAGAACGTTAGGAATGTGTGTTGTATAAAAAATCACAGTGCAGAAATATAGTACGCGTTTCAGTTGTTTCCTATCCACCTGTTGATTCTCAACTGAAAAACGCTGACTGGAGTAAGTTATTCTGCAGGTATAATCTATGCCGAGAGTTGAGCTCAGGGGACAGGACCGGAATCAGTTCAAAAACTTTTTCACAGTGGTAACAGAAAAATGATTTTAAATATCCCGAATAATTCCAGGTTCTCCAGAAAATTTATTATACTTTTCCATGATTTGAAAATGTTATTTGTATGATCATGATATTTAAAGTTTTGATTAAAGTAATTAAAGTAATTTTTTTCAAATCACAATCTTCCCGTTCATTGTGGCGACTTAAATTTCGTCCATATTTAACTTGCCTTTTTCAAAGGTAAGTTTTTTAAACAAGCAATGTCAACCATTTCCAAAAAAAATAATCCGCAGAATCGATTGAGCACAAGCGCAGAAGTATATCTCTTTTAGTTTTGAAATTATAACGTTTTGAAGAATAAAAAAATAAAAACGTATATATGTCGTAGGATAATTGAAAAAATTGTATTTTCGCGAAAATTCTAGGACTTTTGCAAAAAACCGGATAATAGAAATGTTGACTATTTTTGGGAAAGTATTTTAAATCGTGCATAAGTACCTAATATTGCCACAAATATTTATTATTTTTATTTAAATACAACTCAAGCCTTAAAAATCATGTATTTTAAACCCAGTTTCAAATTTCGGTCCAAAACGCCAATACTAGTCGCGTGACGTCACCTGTTCATACCAAAGGAGGCTCAAAAGTTTACACGATAGCTACCATCCTATAAATGCTTATTCTGTGCTCATAAACGTTAGTAAACTGAGGTGATGAAAAGTTGTTTCGTAGTCGTTGCTATAGTTACATGTAATTTGATGTTTCCTATAAACAAATAAAACCGAGCTGGGTAGAGTAGTGGTACAGCACTAGACTCGCATTCGGGAGGTCCGGGTTCGATTCCCGGCGGGGGCAGATGTGGCTGGGACTTTTTCCTACTGCCTTTCGCCGAGCAACGGTAATTCCTGTACCGGCCATCTTGATTGAGGTTTTCCATGGTTTCCCTCAATTAATTCCAGATAAATATCGAGGTGGTTCCTTATTTGAGGCCATGGCCGATTACCTATCAAACTCCTAGTTCAAAAATTACCTACCTTATCCTAATTTCCTGTAATTCCTTCATTCGCCCATTGCTATTATATAAGTTGAAGTTTAAGAAATGTAGAAAAAACGGGAAGTGGTAAAATGAAAAATAGTAATGGTGCGAATGGCGTCTGTTATGACATAAAGTCGAGAAACGGACGTTAAACGTATTATTATTATTATTATTATTATAAACAAATAATAATAAATTACACACTAAATATTAACCAAACAATGAAGTTTTTTGACAGCGGCTGAACATATGACGTCATGCGCTCTGATTGGCGTCTGTTGTCACGTTACTTGAGAAAGATTTTATTAGGTTTTATTTATTAAATATTAATTAAATTCGTTGAAAATAAGGAAAAATATAGTGATTTTTAGTATTTCTATCATAGAAACTACTACTTTTCGTTAAAATTATGTTTTTATTTTAATACAGTCAACATCCCTATTGGAATCCGGTTTTTTGCAATCGTCCTAGGAATTCCGTGAAAATTCGATTTTTTCAATTATCCTGCGACATATACTACATATCTACGAAACGAGGATACAGAGCTGAGGGTGTCTTCTTTGGATTCAGCGTGTTGAAATCTATTATATATAATAATTTGCACTGATATTTCACTCGGCACGTGGTAGAACATGATTAATAAAAAACAAGTAATTAACAAAAAAAAAAAAAAACACTTGAAAGTTCTACAAATAATTCTTTATTTCTCGACGATCGTTTCGGACAATAAGTCCATCCTCAGGAGTACAAAAACTATACTTATAGTACTTATATATAAGTACTATAAGTATAGTTTTTGTACTCCTGAGGATGGACTTATTGTCCGAAACAATCGTCGAGAAATAAAGAATTATTTGTAGAACTTTCAAGTGTTTTTCTTTTAATTACTTGTTATTATTATATATAAAGTTTTAATTAAGTTTTGTAAATTTTCACAATTTTGTTAACAGAGAGCGGAGAGTGGGCTGCCACAAAAATATCTATCACAGTAACGTCGACACAATAACAAATGCAATTTATCTTATTCTGTCCCTGTGCACATATTTCTTCAAGTGTGTATTTTACGTGCTGGACCACGTTATAAGAGTGAAGCAGATATGTTGTAGCGTGTGCGAGAGTGCAATGGCGATATGTAAACATAGTGTTAGAGCAGGTAAGTGATAGGTACTACCTTCCATACATAGCAAGCATTAATACATGTGTCATACATAACATAATAATGTGTATGTAGTGTTAAGATGGCTTAACAATGTCTCATTTAAAAAATTGAAAAATACGTATTAAGCAGGTCGAGCGAATCTACCGTAAAACGAATTTTTCAAGTTTAAGTTTTGAAACTTAGTATATGATCTCGCTTAACGCTGTTTTAGTATTACCCAGTTTCTAAAACAAAAGTCTAGCCACTATACGTAAATTATGAATCAGTTTATACAAAATGATTCAAATGTTGACAGAAGTTCAAAGGCAAGATGAAGTGTCATTGATGCAATATCTTGCTATCGACAACAGTTTGCTGAACGAAATAGAAAAAGGCAAACGACATTATCTAATGAGGAACCTTTCTCATCACAAACATAACTTCTTACTCGAACTTTTATTTGATTTTCATAAAATCCTATTTTTTTTATCAATGTACATCTTTAACGTAAATGTGAATATCAATTATCGCGATCACGCTAAAGAAATATAACTTCTGCCGCGCGTACAGAAGTACACGCACCACTTTTTGAAGTTTAAATTCTTTAGAGACGTATCTGTAAGAAATCGAGGGGAATTAGAATGTAACAAATTAAGGGGACATTAGTTTGTCTCCTAAATTACATGAAACTGACAAGGGCAGACGTTTATAGTGTGTTGCTAAGTAAATATTATTAATTAGTTTCACATAAAAATATTAAACTTGGGAATAATATTAAAAAGTAAAGAAGTAAAATTTCTTATGAGAGCTTATGAGGGTGAGGTTCATTATAATTATTTTATTTAATTCTGAATTTTGGTAAAATGTCAGCTTTGTATAAATTATTTCAAAGTGAAAACCTTACATACAGTAAGAGATATATGAAAGATATCTTTTTCTCGATTAATTTGTGACCAACTCAAAATCTAACCGGACGACGCCGGGCCTGACAATTTGTTTTTTATATTTTTGAAAAGGAAATCGTTGTAAATAAGCTTAATAATAAAAATCCCTTGAGCATTCATATTAAAGTGTGAAACAGAGACAAATATACAAAAATTCCACCGATTTTAAATATCTTATAATATGTGTTAGAGTGAAACAACAAAACGTGCGTGTGCATATGTAAATGCGTGTGTGTGTGTGTGTGTGTTAAAATCCAAGTCGCCTATTACTGGTTGACTATACATTCCCAATGTGAAAATTAACTCTACTCACACGCCAGGGTTGAGTGAAAACTGATCTAAATGTGAAATAGGTTATTCGACACAAAAAAATAATTGAAACAGGGTCGTGGACAGTCGGAATCGAATCAGCGCGATTTTTTTTATTTTAAAAGAAAAAAAATACCGAATTAAATACCAAAAGTATTACATAATTTCTATCTGGGGGCACAGTAGAACAGTCAAAACGAACCAAAGGAAGCGAAGCACTATGCATACCTTTTCTGGAAGCGTTTCGTCGTATTTTCGAATCGTCATAGCTTCGGTGTGGATAATGCCAGAAATAAGATTCCCTTAGCAAACTTATCAAACAAACCCATATATCAATTATCTAGCTTTTATGGTTTCAGATTTATTGACATCTGAAATATGTCGATTTCGTGACTCACTGACTAATGATCATCAAAATTCCTAGGGTACTTCCTGAAGTCCTAGAAGGCTGAAATTTTGTGTTCAGGCTAGGATTTGCATATAAACGTTCGCCCTCCAACCCCTCGTATAGGACGTGCATATTAAAGGCATTTTTAATTAATGGTTAAGTAGATAGTAAGTTTTTTATGTGAATTGAATTGTAGTTGACGCTATTATGAATTGTATTATTAAATAAAGATTATTATTACTATCTGTACATAAACGAATATGTGCAGCAAAATGTGCAAAAGTGGCCCACAAAAAATAAAATAATCCAGGACGCTTGCTAAAAACTAACGAAATTCCACCAAAAACATTTCATGTGAAATTGATTGCCACGACTCATAAGTTCGTAATGCTTTCACTGTTAAAAAGTTATGAGATCTCTAGTAGAGCCAAGCCGCTATCTGAGCTCCGATTTGTGCTCTACATCTTGATCGCGGACTTTTTTTTAGAACATTTTATGAGGATCTATTCCACCATAATGTAACTTCTATTTACGCAGCGTACGTCACGGAAGCTCTCAGAAAGAACGATTTTTTCCGACTCTATTCACAAATATCATCAAACCAGTATATAAACATTAAGAGCACTGAGGTTGGAACAATAAAAATAAAAGAATAGTTACTTCTTACCACAGCAGAATAACACTGAATAAATCTGTTGTGGTAAGAAGTAACTATTCTTTTATTTTTATCAAACCAGTAGCTTATTTTCGCAAAATGTTCATAAACTATAGCCTATAACCTTCCTAGATAACCTCTTTTTAGTGTATTTGCCATATGGCAACATACACTATTGGCGTTGGTCGGATGGCGGGACCTATAGGGGTCGGACCAAAATTTCTCGCCGTTTCATAACCTCCTAAACACTTTGGCACCATTTTTAAAAATGTATATATATATATATATATATATATATATATGTGTGTGTGTGTGTGTGTGTGTGTGTATGGGCAATAACTTTCGAAAGAGTTAATCGATTTTAACGAAATTTGGCCTACGTATTGAAATTCATCCCTACCAGAAGCCTATTTAAAATGGGCGTAATCGGGCCATTTTAAGGGTAGTTTTTAGGGGTTGAAAACTGTTTTTGGGCCCCAAAATACCAAAAAAATTATCAGAATCGTTTCAAAATTGACATTTAACCCGTTAGTAGCAATTAAAAAGTGTCCCTAAAATTTTAATAAAATTGGCCCAACAGGACCGGACTTGTACATTTTTTGAAAACACTAATTTGTAGATAGTGACTTATTTATAGAAGGGTGTATTTAATTCGGTGTAGACGTTCGATTGATAATAATATTGCAATTAAGAAAAAAATGTTATTTTAAGGGGTGTATTAAGGAGTCAAATTTTTAATTTTGCCCAAAAACCAACTTAAGTTCGCATAATAAAGCCATACTGCCTGTATACGCAAATACACTATATTGTCGGCAGGGTTTTGGCACTGCGACCCGGGTTTTTTCTATTGGTGAAAACCGTATGAAAATCCGTACAGTAGTTTTTGAGATTAACCCGAATAATCACAAACTCAGCGCGGCGGGAGACTTTAATTTATAATATCTAAGGGTTTTGTTCATCCTTCTTCACCTGTTCATGGATTAACATAGGTTAGAGTGAAACAATCCAAGCGTGAGATATTCACAATTAGCGAAACAAAGACAGAGAACGTTGGATATTCATTGTAATTTCAATCTTGTCTATGCATATGTATGCCGGTGCAGTGTGGGGTACCTACGTACCTCGAATACCTGTGTCTATAAGTCAGCGGCGCGTTTAATTACAAAAATTCGACATTTAAAAAAAAACGGATTTTTTGAAGTTTTAGGTGTAGTCGACTCTCGATAATCTGACACTCAAGGGGCCAGAGAATTTCAAATTACCAAGAGTTCAAAATAACAGGAGTTCAAATAACCAAGAGGGAGGGAGGATAATATTCAATACACAATATTCATTTATTTATTTAAATTTAAAAATTCATAGGTCTGCGTAACACGAACAAAAGACCTTTACATAAAATGTTTACATACATTCATCTTAAAAATAAAAATAAAATTAAAATAAAATTCATAAGCGAAAAAATAAAAACACCATATTTTTGTTTCCTTTCCTAATCTCGCTTTTTTGTTAGAGTCTGAGCAACTATAAGTTTTTTCGTTTCGTCCTCTCACCTTATTCTCTCACTCTAATCTTTCCATTCTTCTTTCCATCATACGTTCAATGTATTTCACTACCCCCGGATCTCCGCTGTTCAGTAACTCACAAATTGTCTGATTTTCAGTGTTTTTTATGTATTTCTCCCTTTCTATGTTCATCCCTTTGCACGTTTTAATCAAATGATGTGGATTCTCTTCTTCGTTGCATAATATGTTGCACATATCCTTCCACCATACTCATCTTTTTTTGTTTTATAAATCCATCCCCCTAATCTAAAACCAGCTAATATTTTTCTGTGCTTTTCCTTTACTCTTTCAATATATTTTGCTCCTTTTTCGTAGTGTGCTAATCCTTTAAATAGTTCTAACGATTTTTTACTTTCTATCTCTTCAAATAAATTTCTGTACGTTTCTTCTTTTATTTTTTCTTTAATTTTTCTTCTCATATTATTAGTTTCATCTTCTTCTATCTTAATTTCTTTCATTTTTTTTCTTATCATGTCACCCCATGTTAAACTTTCATTCCCATTACTCTTCATTTTTGCGCATTCTTTTTGTAATAATCTCTTATCATCTCTCATTGTATCTGTATAGTAATTTATTATTTGTTTGTTTATTTGCGCAGAGGTAGGAAATCTTCCTATTTCTATATATACTGCACTACTGGCCACATTCTTCCCTACCCCTAGAAACTCTTTATACAATTTTGCTCCTACTGAGTCTATTTTCTTATTGATTTTCTCTACACCCCATATCTCACATCCGTATATTAGTATTGGTTGGATCAGAGCAGAGGATAAAAATCAAGTAAATAAGAGTTTTATTAAAATTCGTAATTTATTATTTTAAACATTTTTAACTATTTATTCATTTTGAAAAGAAGTCCGTAATTTTCTGTTGAGTGAGCGACTTCAGTCTATCATTGTTCAATGAATTTTCACTCATATCTCATTTATGTAAAAAAACAAGGTCTGTGCATGATAAACGCTTCAAATTATAGAGAGTAGAGAAGCCCGGACTTCAATGCATGTTGGCGAGCAAGATACTATTCCTTCAGCTTGGAATTACCGAGGGAACCAATTCATATTGATTTGATTCAATTTATCGAGTATTTTTCAAGGGACCGAGAAAAAATTCAAATTATCGAGAGATTCAAATTAACGAGTGTCAAATTATTGAGAGTTGACGGTATATTGAAAACAATTCTTCGAACTATGTTGATGATGGATAATGTGAAAAATGATAGCAATGCAATTTTAATTTTTATACTTCTTTCACTCTAATTAGACTAGAGATTTCAATGCAGGATAAAACGACTAAACTGAATACCGACAACAAATTTTGATACAATTTGAGTTTTCAAATCACGAGTTCTCTATTACGGTTTGGAATAATCTTATTTCTGAATTTTTTGGTAAGTTTTTTTTTAATCTTTTCATATAAAAATCTTCCCAAGAACTTTATTTTTATAAAAAAATTCAAAATGACTAATTGACAAATTCGGAGACATAAATTTCAAATATTAAGTATTGGTACGTATACCTATATAGCTTACATCGTAAATTCTATACCACCAATCCGGCCCGCAATAATTTATTTAAGTAAATTATAAAAAAATAATATCCAACGTTTTTGTTTAATGACCAAATTAAGAAGCTTAAAAGAAACATAATTTTATTATGATCAATGAGACTTTTATAGTTGTGAGTTTCCACTGACGATTGTTTGCAGTTGTGGATCAAGTTTACTATAGTGGAAATTATCAGCAACGATTTCAAATGCTCATCCGTTAATTTGGATCTGAAAATATTTTGCGCGTAATTCAAAACTATTGATGATACGATGAGCCCGAGGCAGATGGGCTAGGTCTTGGCCCTTGAGACCTAGTAGAGGAGTCAGTGTGGTCCTTACGCTGAAAAGTTTGGAGACCCCTGTTCTAGACAGTAATTCATACACTTAGATACACTTCATAATATAAGAGGCACAGTTTTTGTGCGTGGAACGGGTAGATTTATTATATCAACATTATAGAAAGGGTTGGGTAACTACTACCAAACTAGTGTTGGTAATACTGAGATACCATACGGTTTTTAGCATTATTAAATAAGTAGTAGGTAATTCTTGTCAAGCGTCTATAATTTAAAATCATTAATTCATTCAGAAAGAATTCCGACATAGACGGATGTACCAAAAAAGTAGAATTATGTAAAATTTCACTTTTGTTGCTTATTTCTAGAGCTGTTGATATACTGGTGACTTCAATGCAAGATAAGACGGCAAACCTTTATAAGGCTATAATTATAGTCGAGCGTGTATAATATAGAAAGCATTTGTTCATTTAGAAAAAAATTCCCACCTAGACGGATGATACAAAAACTGGCGACTTCAACGCAAGATAAAACAGCAAATCTTTCTATAATTCTTGTCAAGCGTCTATAGTTCACAATACTTATTACTATTAGAAAAGAATTCCGGCATCGACGGATGACACAGAATTAACTAACAAACAAATATGTGATAACTGATAAGCAATTTTTACCATTCCAATCCACTAGGGGAGAATGGTACTAATTTAGGTCAAAATTCACTTTTCAAAATGTTACAATATTTATTCGTTTTGAGGTTTTGGAAAAAATCTGTACTTTTGTTACGCTGTTAACACGACACAGGTCAAACGAATGAGCGGATTAAAACCAAATTTTGGGAGGATATTTAATATGCAACTATGAAGAGTCCTATTATTTTAAGGGAATATCGACGCATGCGCAGAAGAGATATATGCTATGATGGATTTTTTTGTATAACGATGGTATACTTTTTATAACGGTTTATTATTCCATTTACTTTCACAATTTTTTTTTCTAAGTTTCATAGTTTCGGAAATATTTAGAAAAAAATGCTGTTCTTTTGTTCTAAAAATCTGTCAAACTAAATTAGTTAGGAAGCGGACAAGCATGTTTTGATTAATTTTTTACAGGTGAAACGATTTTTTGTAACCATGGAAATGAGTAGCAAATATCATATTTAATTTGCACTGATTTTTCACTCGGCACTTAGTAGAACATGATTAATAATAACAAGTAATTAAAAACACTTGAAAATTCTACAAATAATTCTTTATTTCTCGACGATCGTTTCGGACAATAAGTCCATCCTCAGGAGTACAAAAACTTATACTAAATTAGATATTTACATTATACCTATATATAATATATAATAATAATAATAATAATAATAATAATAATGCGTTTAACGTCCGTTTCTCGACTTTATGTCATAACAGACGCCATTCGCACCATTACTATTTTTCATTTTACCACTTCCCGTTTTTTCTACATTTCTTAAACTTCAACTTATATAATAGCAATGGGCGAATGAAGGAATTACAGGAAATTAGGATAAGGTAGGTAATTTTTTAACTAGGAGTTTGATAGGTAATCGGCCATGGTCTCAAATAAGGAACCACCTCGATATTTATCTGGAATTAATTGAGGGAAACCATGGAAAACCTCAATCAAGATGGCCGGTACAGGAATTACCGTTTCTCGGCGAAAGGCAGTAGGAAAAAGTCCCAGCCACATCTGCCCCCGCCGGGAATCGAACCCGGACCTCCCGAATGCGAGTCTAGTGCTGTACCACTACTCTACCCAGCTCGGTTATATAATATATAATGTAAATATCTAATTTAGTATAAGTTTTTGTACTCCTGAGGATGGACTTATTGTCCGAAACGATCGTCGAGAAATAAAGAATTATTTGTAGAATTTTCAAGTGTTTTTAATTACTTGTTATTAATATCATATTTGTTAGTAGCCGTTACCCGGGTCACCGCGCGCGTTAACAGAAGTTGTTTCATTTGTTATAAATATGTCAAGTGTGGATATTTTTAAAGTTTGATGGTTCTGTCGCCCAATTGACTGGAATTTTTTTCTCAGTCATAGACAAACGAGTAAACGTTACAACCACGGTATAAGAAAGAATGGTAATATAAGGAGAGCCCGCGGAGTAACGCTGCCAGCTCAGCAGTAATGCTTCCTGTGTTAAATAAAAAGAGCAAAAAGATTAAATTCACTTTTCAAAGTATATTACGCAACGCCAACGCGTAGGCAAACCCGTTACGCATCTCTTTTAACACAGGAAGCATTGCTGGTGTGCTAGCAGCGCTACTCCGCGGGCTCTCCGTGTACTCGCCCAATAAAAGAGCGTCACCCTTTACATGTACAAAAGAATATAAGATACACTACCATTCTTTCTTATACCGTGGTCGCAAGTAAGAAGTGATACAAGTCAGTAAAAAAATATGTATGTACGCCACTGTAAATGAATGCTAGAATGAGATAGATGTCCTCAAAACCTCATAATAAACAAGTGTATGCCCAGCGGGTGGGTTTGTATATAAAGACGACGACCAACGGTGGTTAGACAGAGATGATCGTATCATTCACATGTTTTATATCTGCTAAAGTTGACTGGAATGTTTATAATAAATAAGGATAAAAATGTGACCTTGGACTTCGAAAAGGCTTGGCTTTTAAAATTAATTCCAGAATATAAATTGAAAGCGATCTTTCTTCTCTCTTTCTCACAAATCGTGTTTACATCTTGGATTTAAATAGACAAACAAGTACAGATACTATACGAATACCTATTTGATATCGGCAGGGTCGGTGCTAAACACCAGGCACGTTGCTTGGAGCTACATATTTTTTAGGGACATCGTTCATTCATTTGATATACACATGTCCCTGCTCAAATATAACGTAGCACTTGGTTTTTCTGATTAGACTAGAGCCACACACATGCCAAACCCGGTCATTGGCAAATATTTGTTTCAAATCTTCGTCTCCTCCTACTCCATAGCAGCATACTGGTTCAGTCTGGCATAATGTTCCTTGGCGAATAATTGCTTCACCAATTATTTTGCAGTCGGTAAAATTAATATATTTTAAAAATCATTCCATCAAATCCACAACCATGAAAATTTTGATTACAATTAATTACAAATAAACATATATATGAAACGTTAAATTAACTAAATCCTTTTAAAAATGCAAATAACATCTTGTTTTTCCATTTCAAACACAAAATGGCTAGTTGTGTTAGTATTTAAATACTGAATGCAAAATATGTCTTCTCAAAATATGTTTATTGAAATACAATTATAAATTCCTGAAATGTTTTCAGTTTAAAATGGAGTCCGGAAGAGATTGACGTCGGTAGAGTTCAAAGAGTGGCAAACGAGAGAGAAATCGCAGGTTGAGGGCTAATCTACAATGTCTCTCTCTCTCGCAACTCTCTTTATAAATGGATTGAACTCTATATACGCAATAATCAGATCCATGCTTTTCCAAATACGATAAATTTTATGACACCAGAGTTTTTGTGTGACGAACAAATACGAGTATATTCTATTTTTTAACACGCTTTTATTACCTTCGCCTGTATGTTTGTTTGTATGCTTGTAAGGGAATCTTTGAACGCAAAATTCACCCACTTCAAAACGTCAGAATAAATTGAAACTTTGCGCACTTATCAAGGACCAACGACAACACAATAATTTAATAAGTTTTTCCCCTTATCCTGACCAGGACTTTCAGGATAAAAAACTTGAAAAATTACAGCAAGCAAGCTAACACGCTCTACAGTGACGTATGTTGCATTGCCTACCCCATAGGCAAAATCAATATTGTTTTTAGTATTATAATTTAGAGTTTAAAAAAACTAAAACAATACGCTTTTATGAACTAAAAAATGCAAAATAATTTGACAACAAAATTAGCGTGGGGTGCTATGTACTTAAATTTTCATAATAGCTCTACGTTTACAATTAACTAGTAAATGAAAAATTTATTACCACGCTTTTTACACTAAAGCCAATTTGTTGACAAATTATTTTGCATTTTTTAGTTCGTAAAAGCGTCCTGTTTTAGTTTTTTTAAACTGTAATTTTAATTTATAGTAACGATTACAAATTTGAACTGTCCTAGTAGTGCTATCTATACGTGTTAATACGAACTCATTAAACAAACAAATTACTGCTTTCTTTAAGTGTTCTCTTTAAGTCATTTTAAATTATATAGAAGTACGTTTTCTTTCTGAATTAAACATTAATTTGACGCTGAAAAGATAAATATTTTTTTAATATTAAAAAAAAAACAGTCCACCTCTATACGCCACGGTGCGGACAGAACAAGAAACACCAATGACAATAGTCAATTATTTGTAATACGATATCGGTTTTGAACGGTTTCATAGGTTTTTCTTGGCGTTAATAAAAACAAACAAAAATTTGACAATAATTATTTTTGACTGTTTAAAAATTTGACTTTGCAAGCCTTTTACTCCTTGGTGTCAACGACCTTCAAAGTTCAATATTTTGAGTAGTCAAAGTTGGTAATGAAATAGTGATGTCATGACTGTCTCATGAATGTCGACTTTTGCACATAGTGTTTAATTGATAAGTTATTAGACATAAATTGTGACTGAATCTCAGTAATATTTCTTAAATTTTATATAATTTGGAAGTTCAAAGTTAGAAGCAATATGTGAATTTTGTGACATCAAATCAATCGATTTCTTTATTGGATTTTGAGTGCTCCTGTTTTTGTGGTAAGGTTACGTCAAATTACACAAAATGTCTTGCAATAGATTTTTTTATCTAATTCAAGGTGTCAACTTTATATTACAAAAAAATATACTTATTTTATAATAAAAACCCGATAGAATCGTTTATTTTCGATATTTTTTTAATTGTTGACTAACGTATAAATGAAGGTTAATTAAATTGATCTTAATTATCTAAGAAGGGCGTGTTATCTGAAAGTTGATGATTCTGTTTTAATAAGTTTAATTAGACGCAATTAATTTTCAGAAACCTATCCCTGTTTTTAGTCTCGTGTTAGCTGAATGTTTCCATGTTTGTTCCGAAAAAATCAATTTCCAAATGAACTGGGGGTGTTGAAATTTGGTATTTTTATAGCCAGTGCCCCTAAACAAACAGGAAAAATTGACACAAAGAAGTAAAATCGTAATTCGGAGTTACACCAGTTTGCAATAGTAGCGTTCAAGTTTTTCCATTTTTCTTTAAAAAATAAAAGAAGTTATTCAATTCATGTTGCTATGTGCGTTTGAGGCTGTCGGAACGCTCTTAATTTAAGCCAAAAATAGAGCTTCGGCTGTCAACTGATTATAGACTCATTCGTCAACATTCTGCAAAAAAAATTTCTCTATAAGGAAGATAAAGGACAAATCTAGGTCTCTAATGGATTACTTTTGTTATTTATGTACGATTTACTAGAAAAAAGTTGGCATTAATTGTGCCAAAAAAACACGTTTTTCAATGTCATACTACGACCTTATTCGTACTTATTTCACAAAACTGTTCCATCACAAACCTAAAGTGACTCTTCCTTTTTCGGAAAAGTTTTTTAAATCTTTAAAATATTTCCCAAACTTAGAGTACCTAATCAATTGACAGCGGCACCATTTCAACAATATTTTTTAGCCTCGTAGTTGACAGCAGTCAAAAATTGAAACGTGCGCATGATTAGAGCGAGACAGAGCTAAAGAAGGTCACACACACAATATGTCTTTTGCCTACCTCGCCTCTTACCGCTGGGTCTCAGCACAAACAAAATTCAGAGCATTCCGACAGCCTTAATATTCAGTTTCAACTAGACGGATTAATTCTTCTGTACGTGTGTATGTGACTGAGCTCCTCATAAACAGCTGGACCGATTTTGATGAAATTTTTTGTGTATGTTCAAATGGATTCGAAAATGGTTTAGATTCACAATTATACCACTGGAAAACGTTTTTTTTTATATATAAAAATCGATGTTTGTATGTATGTTCCCTATGGACTCCAAAACGATTGGACCGATTTTGATGAAATTATCAGGCAACCTCGAGATTAGCCCAGCGAGTGATCCTGTGAAGTTTGTTTTCAACAGATTTTTTTTTTTGGCAGTTTTGATTTTCTTTGATTTTTGAACATCACAATTAGAAGCGATTGAATTCGCGAAAATTCAATACACGTTGAGAATTTTATGATAATGATTCTCATCTTTTATGGCTATAGATAATTAATGCTACCCGTGTGAAACCGAACCGGGCTGCTAGTTTATTTATAATTTCGTCTAAAGATCTCGCGGGCTGGGGTTGCTCACCTCAGACTACGAAGTGCATGTAAAACAGTCGTAAAAGATTAGCCAGAAATTTAAAATGCCCAGACATACACGTATCTTTATTTGCTTAATGGTTTTTTTTATTTTTAGACTACTTAGTGTTTTTACTAATCAATTTAAATATTAATTGCGATGTTTCAAAACTGAGTCATTAATAATTTGTATTTATCATTGTACTGATTAAAATAAGGCGTCTATTCCGTAACAACAAAGTCATCACTATATAAACTTACGTTAACCACGTTTCCATCGACGTAAAATTGTGCGATGGAAATCCAAGTTTAGTGATCTATAACTTAAAGCCCTGGTTTCTTAAAATAACGGTACTGTAATATAACGACAATAATGTGACGTTGAGAAAGACTAAAGAGAGATTGTAGATTATAGACGTTCAATATCTAAGGTCATCACAATATGACGTTAAATGACGTCACAAAAAACGTGGACATAGAAATAAACCGATGTCGCTTTTTTACCACGCTTTTATTAGCTTCATTTGTATGCTTGACGGAATCTTTCATTTTCACCGACTTCAAGATGTCCGATTGATTTAAAAATTTACACACGTATTAAGGACCGATGACAACACAATAATTTTATAACTTAGTCCTAATGTCCTGACCAATATCATCAGGATAAAAAAATAAGACTAAAAAATAAATAATAGAAACAAAAAACACGCTTTAATAGCAAACCGAACGAAAAAGTAAAAAATAATTTTTTGTTCGGTTTGCTATAAAGCGTGTTTTTTTAGTTCTTTCAAACTATTATTTATTTTTTTACGTTACAGTGGTGCCGCCGCTACCGAGAAACCGTATCGATTTACTTCTATGCACACTTTTTGTTACATCATTCATCGTCATATTACGGCCGCTGTATTACGATACCGCTGTCTTGTGTTAAAAGGTTTTAAATTAGTTGTTCTGCGCCGTCTTCTGTTGATATTTAGTTTTGACTAAAAAATCGAGGCGTCTGGCAACGCTGATCACATCATAAGTATAAACGAACTATTAAAATCAGTTCAGTAGTTTTTTTTTAATTAACCCGGAACAAATAGAAAAAAAATTTGCGATTGGCTATATTCTATAAACTGTCAAAATTTCATCAATAACATACGATTACGAAGTTATGATTTTATTTATTTATATATATATTAGTGCGAGATCCGGCGTTACAAATATGTACTCCCATCTGTTATTTAATTTTTTTTTTAATGAAATTTATTTTAGTACCTGTCCAGCAGTACTAGGTTGCCTAAACAAAAGTGGGTCAATGGGTAGATTTTAGGGATTGAAAAATGTTTTTGGGGTCCAAAATACCGAAAACCTTCTCCGAATCGTTTCTGGTCGCAATTAAAAAGTGCCCCAAAAATTTTAATAAAATCGGCCCAACAGGACCGGACTTACAGTTTTTTTTGAAAACACCAATTTGCAGATAGTGACTTATTTAGTGAAGGGTGTATTTAATTCGGTGTAGACGTTAGGTTGATAATAATATAGCAATTAAGAAAAAAAAAACATTTTTGATGGGGCGTGATCAATGGAGCGCGCATACATAATCGGAAAAAAATTTCTTTTAGAAAACTTAACATTTAAAATCTAGGCAGTCATGGATGGGACCCACTTTTATTTAGGCAACCTAGTACCGTTGGATAGGCAATAAAATAACTTTCATTTAAAACAAAAAATAATTAAATAACAGATGGGAGTAATGCCGGATCTTAGACTATATGTAGACATATTGATTCATTCATAATAATAGCACTCATTTATGAACATTTTTTAAATACCGCAGCTTTTTTGTTTATTAAATTAATGAATTAATTATCGAGAATGCAGAGGAGAGAAAGGTTATTGGTCAAACAGTACTTTTCATTCATCGTGTTTATTTAGTATTTACGATATTATCATAACGCGTGCAAGCTTAGACTGGTTCGGTAGAATTTTATCTTGTTTTAATACATGTTAAAACATGTTCTTGCGGTTTTTGGCGATTGTTGAAAGCGATATATATCCCGAGTTACCGATATTTAGTATGTTCAGTTAACGACTGCCGTACAAGAAGTAGCTGGTGAGCGAAATATAAATATTTTTCAAAGTTTTCAATTATTTTTAATATTGTGACGGTTTATAAATGTGAAAATACCGAGATGTACAGTAAGACCCCGCTTAACGCGGGAGATACGTTCCAATAAGTTCTTGCGCTATACGAAAAAGCACTAAACGAGGTCATCTTAATACGTAGATAATAGGCATAAGTGAAACAGAATCGAGAATAAGAAAAGTTGTTAGTTTTTTTTTTGTTTAGTTTTGTAACATTTATTGTTAAATACTTTTTATCGCATTATAGAATTATTAATTGCTCTTATCGATTTTTGTTCATAAAACTTTTATGAAATTCAAATAAAAGTTCGAGTAAGAAGTTATGTTTGTGATGAGGAAGGTTCTTCATTTGACATATTTTGTTTTTTTTGTGAAGATGTCATCTAATGTCGTTTGCCTTTTTTTGTTTCGTTTAGTAAAATGTTGTCGATGGCAAGATATTGCATCAATGACACTTCGTGTTGTCTTTGAACTTCTATCAACATTTAAATTATTTAGTATAAACTGATCCATAATTTAAGTTATAGTGGCCAATTTTTTTTTACGAAACCGCGTAATACTGGAACAACGTTAAGCGAGGTCTTACTGTAATTTTATTTCATTCTAGTTTTCTTCGATTTATTAAAACACTCTCTGTTAGGACAAACGGTAATAGAGGAAATAGTCTTTGCTGTGTTAAAAGTTTATATCTAGTAGGCTTGCCAACTGTCCCGATGAAGGGATCAGCGGGCCCCGGCATTTTCCCGATTTTTCGTCATCTACTACAGTAGAATTCATGTATTTTCAACTTATCCTTCATCCTCACTTCGTCGTAGTGATAACAATATTTCAACTGATATTATTTTTTAAGGGGTGTATTAAGAGATTATTTTTTTATATTGTCTAAAAACAAACTTAAGTTAACATAATACAGTAGACCTCGATAAGTTAAAAACCTCTGTAAGTTAAATTTTTTTTTAATTCCCTTCCCTTGAAAGCATAAAACCTCCATTACTTAAATCACAAAACCTCGGTAACTTAAACAAGTATTCTGAACATCGCCTTCGATAATATTTTGGTGACCTCCATAAGTTAAAGTATTATCCTCTGTTGAACTAAATACATTCTCTATAAAATCCACAAACCTCGGTAAGTTAAAAATTTTACTCTGACAACCTCTCTAACTTCAACTCTCGATAAGTAAACAACTCGATAACTTAAATTTTGTAACGTTTCCCTTGGATTTTAACTTATTGAGGTTCTACTGTAATATATTGTCGACAGGGTTTTGGCACTGCGACCCGAGTTTTTTTTTTTTTTTTTTTGTGTATGTAAGGAGAGCAATATGCACTGTTCAAAATGATCAAATTTTGATACGCGAGATAAATAAATATAATATTGCGTATTTAATTTTCTTTTAAAATTAAGTTTATGTTTTATTTTCAGTGTCTGTTCAAATGGCATTGAAAATAATTGACACAAATACACCGATAATCAGGAATGGGTCAATCTCAAAGCGATAAACAAAAATCTTGTACTTGCACAAGTTGCCATAAAGATTCCGCTGGGCATTTTGCAAAATCAGTCAAGTCTTCTGAAGGTAAATTTTGCTTTAATTACGATACAGTACAATCTCGTTTATCCGACCCTCGATCAAGCGAGCCTTCGCGTTATCTGCGACAACGGATTGATCCGAGCACTCCGCATTAATTGAGGTGTAAAAAAGAAGAATAGGCAGGCAGAAGAGAAGATGGAGAGACGAGATTGACCAGTTCAGTGGAAAGCTTTGGCATCGAATTGCCATTGGTAAAGACTTATCGAGTTCCAAGGGGGAGGCCTTTACCCAATAGTGGAATTTTATAGGCTTAATATTATGCTGGGATAATCCGGAAAAACTCGGATAAAACGGATGAAGTCGCTATGCTTATGTTGTGTGCCCGAAGTATTTTGCGATTGCTACTTTGTTTCTTATACCATATGTACACGTGTAAACTTTCTAAGTTCGTTAGATTTTCACTTTTAAATACTTTTGTGATTAAATGCGATCATTTTTTAAATACATAAAAATCAGTTAAATTTTTCGATTTTTTTATTTCTTCCGTGTTATTCGAGTTTTCGCTTATCCGAGGTACATCCTCCCCACATTACCTCGCATAAACGAGGTTGTACTGTATTCCTATAAATACCACGTACACGTCTTGGCTATCTAAATCCGGAAAAAAGACGATTTTCATAGCTTGACCTATTCTTTTGTAGGTGATTTTAATGGGGATTCGTCTAAGAATAAAACATTGAGTGATATTTCACCATCAGCAGACAACCATGGTTCGAATATATCTGTTAGTTACATTGAATGCGACGACATCGCAATGAGTGACTCAAATGACTACGGTGTACAGTTTGCCTGTAGCACAACTGATGACAGTACAAATCCTCAGGCCAGACGCGGTTCTGACAATCAAGAACCCGACAATGGTACAAAACAAACCGAACAAAACGCCAAAACCGGGGCAATTTCAAAATCGCGCAAATCTTTATCGACACTCACATCAAATCTACGCAAGGTGAATTCACGTGCCGTCACGAAACAGTCGAAAAAGAATGAAGAAAACAATTGCCCAACGAACTTAACACCTGTCAAGAAGAAGCGACCGAATTGGGTGATGAAATTCAACTGTGCTAAGTTGAAGTGCGGTCGAAATAATCAGAATGCACACAAACAAGAACGAAGAAAAACAAAAAACGATAACTGCGTTTGCACTTGTTATCGTAAAACAAATGAGAATTGTTTGTCACGTAATGCTTTTCATCCCGACAACTTCAGCAGTATTAATAATATGAACGTGTCAATGTGCAGTGTGAACAGTGCTCCCGGAAACGATTCCGGAGAACTTGTTATTTACGACGGCGTCGGCACCCAAGCGGGTAATTTCTCAGGGAATGGACAAGCGATTGCAACAATTATTTGCGAAAAACAATTGACACCAGTACCGAAAACTTCGGATAATGCGCAAGCGTCGATTTGCGCACGATTGGACCAATCGCCACACGAACCGTTGAATGGCGGGGATCAGACGCCCGTTCGCAATAGTTTTGGTCATGCTACGCCGCTGATTCGAGACCGAAATCCAATGTTTGGTTATAACATTGATTCGGAACTTGAACTGTGCCGATGTATCAAGAATGCTTCTACTGATGCAAATCAAATAAGGACTTCGAATGGTGCTAAACAATCGAAATCTGGAGATAGTGATGAAGTGGCTCCGCCAGCTAATCGAAATAACGCGGTTGGGGAGTCGCTGTATGGTAGTTTAACGAATCTTAGCGGAGCTGTTGAAACTAATAATCAGTCTTTGAACCCTACTAGGTAAATATTGAAAATGTCAAAGTTCAGGAACATTTCTTTCAGCATTTATTATCCAGCCGTTCGTCTGTATGTTGATGATTTACTTGAAAACCGCTGATCCGATTCAATTTGGTTTTTGTGGCTGTATAGAGCTATAAGTTCAAAATAAAGTTCATTTAAAATGTTAGCATTTAATGGCTTTCTGTTTTTATAACATTACGTTTTTCTTCAATTGTTTCAGTGCAAGACATAACGAAAATGATACAATTTCATTTGTTTGTAATCATTCTCAAAACGCAGCTCAATTGTTTTGCCATTCAGGAAATATAGGTATGTTATCAAGTTTTTTTTTTTGTTTTTTGGCAATTTTGATTTCTCTTCGACTTTTGAACATTCACAATTAAAAGCGATTGAATTCTCGAAAATGCAATGCACGTTGAGAATTTTATGATAACGATTCTCATCTTTTATGGCTATAAATAATTAGTGCTACCCGTGCGAAGCCGAACCGGGACACTAGTTATCAATAATCATTTATTTAAATTGCGAGATATAAATCAACACGATAGGTCATTAGGATGACATAACTTGTTGAACGTTTATAAATCACAGAAAGCAGGAGAATCCATGTATATACGGGGCCGCTAGTCTACATAATATATAATTTCCTAATGTGTGTCCGGATGTCCAGATGTCTGTCTTTCCAGACTCTCCAGAAGGCCCCAGTAAACTTAGGAAGTTGAAATTTGGCACACTTATAGTAAGAGACACGGGACAGAACCTAACGTAGCCGGATTTTTGATTTTTTCCCCGGGGATTGAAATAAAGGGATTTTTAGAAAAAAAAAACTTCAAAATGACATCCTTATTTTACATAACCAAGGCACCCAGGTACCCATTGTAGCTGGCTGCCCTAGTTATGTAAAATAAGGATGCTATTTTGAATATTTAAACTTCGATTGCGCCTGACAGAGACAGGCTTAACAACAACTAATTTACACAGAAACTTAAAGAATCGCGAACCATTTTTTTGTTTTTGTTTTTAGAAATAGCCAATCAGCCAATACCCCGGTGCATAGATTGGCTTTGTGCAAATAATCATCCAGACAATGCAGCGAATAGTGCTCGGCCCGTTTTACATTTACCGCCGGAAAATTGTGTCCGGCAACAACCGGCCATATTTTATCAAACGTTCAGTCCAGTGACACGCAATGTTGCGAATACAGAACACCAGCAAAGACAGCCTGCGGAATTGGTTTCAAGAAATGCCGCTGCGGAAAACGTAGATTCGTTATCGGCAGAAGTGAGAGAATCGGGAACGGACAACAATCAAACAATGACAGCCGTACAGTTCGGACAAAGACGGTGCTTGCAATTAGTTTGTCCTACTGACATGAGTGTTGAATCGTTAAGAGCCCTATTTCAATCACATTTCAATATTGATGCCGTAGCAAAGTGCCATACTCAGGTAAGGTTACATATTAAATTTGGAATCCTAAAAAACTGATGATACTTGTATTTAAAAAGTGTTTAATCCGAAAATTGTTCTGATATCTGGAAATAGAGAATATGATATTTAATATTTTCCGTTCTGAATTTACATGAAATACCGTTTGTACATCAAACTACAGAAATTATTTTGTATTTCAATTGTTCGTAATTTTAAACGTCAGACTCAAGCCATTCATCCTTGTTTTACTATTTTGCGAATCAAAATACAACACGCTATAAACTTCTGTCCTTATCAGTTTTAGGTTATTTAGGGGACAAACTAACTTCCCCTCTTTTTGTTTCATTCTAATTACCCTCGATTTCTTACATTTTTCAAGAAGTTAAACTTGAAAGAGTGTTTTATTTTCCAGATCGATTACGTACATTACTTGGTTCCGGATTTGCTGCAGATAACTTCGTGTTCATTTTACTGGGGAAAAATGGATCGTTACGAAGCTGAAAGACTGTTGGACGGCAAACCTGAAGGCACATTTCTTTTGCGCGATTCAGCCCAAGAAGAATTTTTGTTTTCCGTGTCTTTCAGAAAATACGGCCGATCATTGCACGCCAGAATAGAACAGTGGAACCACAAGTTTTCGTTCGATTCGCACGATCCGGGAGTTTATTCCAGTGACACGGTTTGTGGATTAATTGAACACTATAAAGATCCGACTTGTTGTATGTTTTTTGAACCGATTTTGACTTTGCCCTTGCATCGAAATTTCACGTTTACATTGCAGCACCTGTCGCGGGCGACAATCACGAATAAATTAAAATATGATACGATAGATGTATTGCAATTACCGAATTGTTTGAAAGCATATTTAAAAGAGTACCATTATCGACAACGTGTTAGAATTAAAAGGTTCGACGGCGAATTACAGTACGTCGATTTTAATCCTACATGAACGTCACGTTAGGATTTTTTTTTGTTAAAAATGTTATTCTACATCTGGCATGGGTAATCTTTGTTTTGAACTGAGTTCAAAGGACTATACGTTTTTATTTATTAGAGGCAGTTCCCTGGCTTTATAAATTCATTTCTGAAATAATATGTCGTAAAGAAGTATTCTGTTCCCAGTGCTAAAAAGTTTATGAACAAGAAATCAAACCATAGGGGAGCGTTCACAAACCACGTGATCCTATTTTAGCCTCTATGGACCTCCTCCTTCCCTTCATGCAGCGTAACGTAGCCGTTCCTATAACCCCTCCTTCCCGGGATGTAAAATTTTTTTTTGTGTATTCTTAAGGATGAACTCTTATTGTCCGAAACGATCGTCGAAATAATTTAATAATTAATTTTGTAGAATTTTCAAGTGTTTTTAATTATTTGTTATAGTTTTTTTATTATCAAGTCCAGAACACATTTTGTGTTTTCTGTTAACAAACTATAAAAAAAATGTTTTAAAGAACAAGACTGATATTTGTTATATGTTTATTTTTTATAGTTATAAATATTCTGCAAATTATTTTCATTGTGGCAAATAAAATACATGAAAACATTTACGTAGCTTGACTCCAACTCCCCTCCCCTTACGGAGCTTTCGAACGGATCCCCCTCCTTCTTGATCGAGCTACGTGGTTTATGGAAGCTCCCTAGGTAGAATTTAGTAGGACTATTGTTTTTTATGTGAAACATCTATTGGCTCGCTTTGGATGGGAGTAAAAACGTTTAGATTGCACGTACAGTCAAGATCGGTCTCCTTACGTACGAAAATCGGGGACTGCCTGTATTTAAATAAAAAAAATAACCTGTGTCCTATTAGATAGATCTATTAATAGACAATTTATTTAAGTTGTGATAAAAAATATACGATGGTTGCATCGAGTTAAATGTTAATAAAACAGGTATCTTTAAAGTTATTAATCATGTTTTTGGGTTAACTAATGTCGCAGTAAAAAAATGTGATAATTTAAAAATGTATTGCAGTTAGTCGTAAATATCAAAGTGTCATTAATTTGTATTATTTTGTAAGAATTTGCAGTTAAATACGATTTTTTTGACGTCAATTCAAATTAAGATTTTTTATTTTTTAATATTTTTTTTTTTAAATTGATATTCGATTTTGTGATTTATTTTTTTACTGTTAACGAAATTGAAAAAAATATAAAAATGCAGACCTAATATTATTTGCTACCAGTGTTTCAATTTGTAGTGTTTTGCAATTCAATTGTTTTTATAAATGGCCGTGAGCATGGGCGTACGTAGATAAAAGCAGGGGGGCAGCTCCCCATTCCGGATCTGAAATAAAACGTGAATCTTAATATTTCCCGTTATTGAACTTTGACGCGTGAATTCCACTTAGAACGTTACTCCCCCGAATAAAATTCTGCGTACGCCCTTGGCCGTGAGTCAGTATTTAAAAACTCGATGTATAAAGTAAAGCTGGTATCACACTACGCGAATTTATAGCCCAGTAAAATTCTACTGATGAAGAAAAAAAGTTATTAAGTATTATGCAATGGCATAATATTGTTTTTATTGTGATAAAATTACTGTTTTCGGAAATTTAGAAAATTATTGTTTATTGAAATGATACGGTAAAACAACTAGATATATATATTATGAGCACTGTGGTTGAAACAATACAATCAAGAAAGCATAGTTACTTCTTACCACAACAGATTTATTAATTGAATGTACATTTCGAGAGCAAAGCTCCCATCTTCAGCAAACACTACACTGAGTGTAGTGTTTGCTGAAGATGGGAGCTTTGCTCTCGAAATGTACATTCAATTAATAAATCTGTTGTGGTAAGAAGTAACTATGCTTTCTTGATTGTAAAACAACTAGACATTAATGCGGATTTGAATTAGTCAATCAGAAGCAAGGTTGGCAGGATACTATAGGTTGGGCATTAACATTATTGAAAGTGTAATCGAGATGGGAGAGAGGCCTTGAGACCTTTTTCTCAACTGTCAAACGTTCATTATAATTGAAAAATCAAACCGAGTTACGATGACGGAAGCAATCGATTCAACCAATCACATACGTGACCACATTTATACGTACTCCTACACCCAACCTGTCGTACTCTACTAACCTTGAATCAGGGGGTTTTAAAAAACTACAATATAATACCACGTAGCCAAATCTGCTTCGAATATATGTTTGCGCTGTGTAAAAATTTTGTTTGTAACATTTACGCTTGGTTTCTGATACGACTTTCAGCTTTAAATCTACATTTAAAACTCTGTGCCAGTATTACGCGGTGTTGCAGAGTGACATTCAGCTGTTTTGCGATATCATATAATATTTTGAGAGACGTGCATTTATTTTTTACAGGGTGTTCATAGTTTGCTGCTATTACAATGCTAAATTTTTCAGTATTTAGAATTGCATCTATATCCTGAAGTATCTACATTGAATACTAAAAAAAAGTAATCACAAAACACCGACAGTTTTCTCGACGCACGTTTCGCTATTTGGAATAGCATCATCAAGAATTAGTTAATTGTATTTATCGTAGAGTTTAATAATTAAATTAAACGACATCACAAAACGTTCATGAGCAAAATTGAGATTCGAATCAGTAACAGTATAATCTGAAAGCTAGCACGCTAACCGTTATATCAAACTGTTCTCAAGATGAAATATCTCCATAGCAAAAGGTGCGTCGAAAAATGAGTGTTAGTGCTTTATAGTTACTTTTGCACATCCGCTAGCTAGACTAGCGAATGAGCACTATTTTAGTATTTAAGGTTTTTACTTTTTACATCAAAGGTTCAATCCCTCTCCAAGAGATTAACTGAAGTATCAAGTTTTTCATTCCGTATTTCGATAAAAAAGTGCTAGAAATTGTCATCTGATTTTTTCTGCAATTCTATTAATTTTAAGAAAAAATGTTCGTTCTCTAAACGGTAAATAACTCGGGGTTCTAATTATTAACGTCTCCAAAAAAAAAAAGAAAAAAAAACGTTATGTGTCATGTTATATTTTGAACTTCGATATAAATTACAAAACTTTTGTCAAAAGAAAATTGTCTTGAGTATTTGTTGTAATTAATATTGTAAAATAAGAAAATTTAAATATATAATCTATTTATCTTAGTTTGTTTTATCAATGGGGTTATTAGGGCAAGGATTTCGTTCGCCTAAACCAGGCGCCAAGTCCCAGGGAGCGCCTCAGTGGTAAAGAAAAAAAAGGAAGAAAATATTTTTTTCGCTTTTCGATATTTTGATTGTAGTATATATTAAGAAGCAAGCAACAGGAGCGCCAAAATTGGATCTCACTCCATCCTAAAACTTGCCTCGGGCTCCTAGACGAGACTTAAAACGTCTCACTTGACGAACTGGAAATGGTTTCCCGTTGAAATTTTCAAGTTAATTTCGTAGCCAACATATCTACCTAAATATAAATACAATATTTAATCAATTCTTTCGATTCTACTGTTGAAAACTGCTCTATTATATTGTTATTTGTTGTTCTGACAAACAGAAACCGGAAACTGCTATGTTGTTTTATAGATAGCCATTAAATTATCCGGCAAATTGCTTATTATAATTAATAATCGGTCATTTTACATCTACTCATGGGAATTCGTTGGACGAGTTTGGAATCGTCTGTATATGTACCGATTGAGTAAAAACTTCAACTGTCAAACAGTGTTATGTTGGCCATCCTGGTAATACATGAGTGGTATTAAACATGTGAATAATCATGGGCGTTTTATCATTTTTTAAAACACGCACTGGACTTATAATAATCGGGACAGTATTGGCTTTACATGGAAGCACTTATTTTATAAAACCATCTAGTAAAGAAATGTCGTCACAGGTTCCAGAATATATTAAACAGCATACCAAACAAGAAAGTTGAGGTAATACAACACTGCAAAACATTTTTTTCATTACATAAGCATGTCTGCTGATAGCTGTCATTTGTGGTAAACTATTTTTTTTTTTAATAGTAGAATTAAAATATATTATGAGAATTAGAAGACCAACAGGTTTAACCAATGTTCAAATATCTGTTGCTATTCTGGTTGGAGTCGTTACTGGTTTTTATATTTGGAAACCAATATTCGAAAAGTATAACCTAGAACAAAAATCTACTTCTGTTTCTTCTGAGACGGCCGAAAAACAGGTTTGTAAAATTGTATTGAAATTGTCAGATTAATAATAGGTCCACATTGTCGGAGGTGTAATTCACGGTGCAAAAAGCTTAGTTTTATTAGTAAATCAAATGTTATCAATTTTTTTGATACAGTGAATTTAACAGCCTAAATTAGTTATTTTTCGGCGTAGTGTCAGGGCTGAGTTTTACGACTACAAACCTTGCGTAGTTTAAAATATTTAATATTTTTGGTTTTAGTTAAAATTGTACCTATTACATACACTAGTTTTATTGCCTCAAATATAGTATATTACACCGTAAGCGCAGAAAGTTGAAATTCCTGCACTGCGCGTAACATGATGTCCGAGGCAAAGCCGAAGGTATCGTATGTCGCGCAGTGCAGGAATTTCAACTTTCTGGCCGTATGCTATTTTTCTTCATACCCGGTCGAAAGTACGTAATTTCGGCAGTGCATAAATGTTACGCTTTCTGCCAATCGAAGCCGAAAGTACGTACTTTCGACAGGGTATGAAGAAAAAATATTTAATACTTTTTCGCCAAATAGTTTATAAACTAATTAAATTAAATTTAATTTAATTAGTTTATTAACTATTTGGCGAAAAATTATAAACTAAAACCTTAGACTACAAATGGAAAAAACAAAACAAATAAATAAAACAGTTAATATTTAAAAATAATTTATGACACCTGATGAAGGAATACATTAATTCCGAAACGTCGTGTAAAAAATAAAAAATTTAGTATTGATTTAAAAAAACTGATCCTAAGTCCTCAGACAATTTTTCATCTAATTAATTAGTCAGGATCGGAATAATAATTTTTTTAAATATTTTTTTTAAAATATACTTTTGGTTTTAGTTAAAATTGTACCTATCACATACACTAGTTTTATTGCCTCAAATAAGTGTTTTTCTGAACTAAAAATTGACTATTTTTTAAATTATTTTGGTTAATACTGGGGTATGCTGTACGGCTGTTATTGTTCTCATAACTTATACCAATAATTTAGTTAAGAGATAAGCACTTTTTCCCATATTCAAATTACAAACTCATTAATAGGCACTAGATTTAAATTTAGGATTTACGTAAATCTAAAAAGTCTCTAAAAACACGGATTCAGTGAAAATCGATACTAATTATTTGTCTGTAATCAGTGGCGGATTTACAAATTTGCCGCCAGCAGTCTATTAAATTTTTGCCGCCCCTACTGACCTCTGAAATTCGATACCCTAGTTCGCAATCATCTTAATTACAAAAACGACTACGCAAATACGTTGTACAAAAAAAATATATTTAAGTATTGAAACATATTACAGGATGATTGAATTGTGTGAATGCAACCTAGTAATATTTAAATAGATGGAGAAAAAAAAATTACTGAATTTAAATTGCAGTACTGAAACGCTATTGGAATATTTTAAAAACGCATTATCACAAAAGTATATTTTACAGAGCGTTTAGTAATTTTTCATATACAGACGTTAGTGTTCAGTATACTGAACAGTACTAAAATATTGAAATTTTTGTTAAATACTCGAAACTCGTTTTCTGTATATATATAATAATGTTGATTTTTATTTCTGTAAGACAAAAATTTTTGGGCCAAATTTAACGCCCCCTAAAATCTGCCGCCATAGGCTTCAGCCTGCTGGTAAATCCGCCACTGTCTGTAATGTCGTTTTTGGTGGGTATTTTGAAATTTGAATGATACCGAGAATAGAAGACGTATTTCCAAAATGCTTGCACCATCATAACTTGATATATTCATACCAAAAATTTAAGTTTGGCTGCTTTTTATCCGGCAAAATCAGTTCTACCAAAATCGACTGTCACGCAAAAGAAGCATCGGTTAAAGGCTAGTAGTTTATACAAGCGTATATACGTATGTGGCTTATTTGTAACAAAAAAGCATAGAAAAACAAAGTTCAAATTCTGAACTTACCAATAATTCCCCGTAGTTTTCACGATTGGAAATTGGTCCCTACTCCGCTATGTCAAATCCACTGCTGAACCACAATCTCCACTTAATACACAACACTGGCTTCCACAATTTAAACACTACACCGTTTAAATATAAATTTTAGGTTATAATTCAGTTCGTGAATTAAAATAAATTACCTACGTGAAGTTTCAGCAATAAATCGCAATACTTGTCCCCCAAGGATATTAAAAACCTTTTAAGTTTATTTGTTTATATTTTTATATAACATGTCACTATAAATTAAATTCACAATAACACAAAAGAACACTTATATCGCGGATTGTCTGTCGACTACTTCTCGTCAAGTACTGTAACTCTATCATTATGTTTCATCTCTCTGTTGTTATGAGCTCTCAGCTGAGACGATAACCGATTTGATTGTCTGATGATTGCGCGCGCAACAACCTGAAAACGTTAAATAATTTTGTTACAAAAAATACATTGCCTTATTTCGAGATTTTTGAAATTATTGGTGTATAATTTTTAAGTGCAATTTTTTATAATGGGATTTGACATAAAACGATACACTGGTGACAGAAATTGAAACCATATACACATTACATTTTTCATGCTGTTAGTATCATTATAATATATAAGAAAAACCGGTCAAGTGCGAGTCGAACTCGCAAGAGGAGGGTTCCATGGGCGTATCCAGCGAGGGTCAGGGGGGGGGCAGCTGCCCCCCCTGGAAGCAAAAAATAAGTCGTTATTAAATTTTGTTGCTGGAATTTTTACAATTCTTGGAATAACTTTACTTCTACAAATCCAAGAAAAATGATACTAGAATAAGACATGTAACTAGAATATTTTTTTTCAAGCAAATATTTGTAATACCTTAGTTGATAAAGCACTGCTATAATTATACATAATTTTCTTAATATTTTGGTTTCATTCACCTTTTCCGTGATAAAATGTTAAAACCTGAACGACCATGGCTTGCCCCCCCCCTAGTTTTGATCCTGGGTACGCCCTTGGAGGGTTCCATACTATTCCATTATTATTTTAGCAAATCAATATTTGCTGGAAAAGATAGTTCAATATAGGGATACCCCGTCGTCACGAAACTTTCAAACTGGTATCCTAACGCGAATCATTATCTTTTGTATTTCTCGTTGCATGCTTTGTTCTGTAATCAATACCAATCAATAAATTCTTTTTGGTCAGAAACTAGTCAGTTTAGTCAGGCATTTTATAATACTCCAAACGAGGTCTTCTGAATCCATTAGAAAAATATAAAATTTTAAAGTAATAATGCTGTGTGCGCTGGGGGCGGTAGGGGACGATCATGGGCATAGAAATATTACTAGATCCATGGGGACGACGCAAAGATCCGATACCTGCATTATGCTGAGCCTCCTCTATCGAATACCCAACTCCCAAAATTTCTAACACGCTGTATACATAATTTCTTGCTCAAAATTAACGCACCGTTCGGTTTTTCTGTTAGATTTTTAATGTTAAAGGAATTACTGTACGAGCCTCAAAACAAATTCCTCCCCAAGAACATTAAATTGTTTCTCTGCAGAAATCTATCTCCAGATCTTCGTTATAGTCGCTCAGGTCATTTCAAAGCTTACTTTGGTTTCATTACTAAAGCAAAATGTAGAAGTTCATTTTGTTTTTGTAATGAATCAATCATTTCTTCGATTTATAAAATATAACAGAAAAAATCGAATCGCCCGCTAATTTTGGCCAGTATATGTTCTAAGGCTGGTGTAAAAAACATCGAAACGTTAGCTATTAACTGCAATTTTAATACATCAGCGTTGCTATATTGATCCCTAGCCATAGCGATTTTCTCCTAATTTTTGATATAATTAAATTATAATGTTTTTTCCGCAGCTCCAAAAATGAGTGTCAAAAATTTTATAAACAACATAAAAGCGCTACGGCAATCTCCTGTATGGATGATGGCTAAAGCATTGACGTTGATTACGGGAACACTTTTAACATACAACTTAATTATTAATCCAATGCTGGAGCGAAGAAGCAGAAGAAGAGCTGAATTGGCTGCCGAATATTTGTTCCAAAAAGAAAGTGAAGGAGAATATCAATCGTTGGATAAAGTACTGTGACTTTTTGTAATTGTTTAAATGTTTTTTATAGTAATAAAGATATGTTTAGTTAGAAATACGTTTAATTTTTTCATGTTTTCCTCAAAATTCAACTGGCTTCGACTTTCATATAGCGGCCCAGTCCGGTTTCGCACGGATAGCACTAATTATCTACAGCCATAGAAGATAAGAATCATTATCCCAACTGAACTAGCTAATTTTTATAAGTACTGCAAAATTTTAATTCGACTTATTTCTGACATATTTTATGTATTTCGAAACTCTTCTGAAATAAACTGCGCTATTTGGTAATCAAGTATCAAATAACGTGTATAAAAAAAAATTAAATAGTAAAATTACGAGGTTCTAAGATTTGTTTCTAAATATAGAACTAGAAAACGGCCAGACCGATCCGAATGATTTTTTTTTGCTTTTTTCGGAAAGGTTCAGGGATGATTTACGGGTAAAAAAAATCAGGAAAAACCCTAAGGAAGGGCTTAAAAATTGCAAAAAAACGAAATTCACTGTTTTACTTCAACATTAGTATCAATAGATGGCGTTCGAGGCGGATCTATCGTATGACAGCTCTGCATCATGCAGAACTATTTTTCTGTGCGGTTGTGTGAAAAATTGTCAGTTACATAATTTTTTCTTAAAAAACGATAGTCAATTTTGAGAACAGGTTCGGTTAAAGCGAATTTAATTGCATTTTGCGAACATTAATTTTGATAAGCCATTCTATTAACGTAAATTGACATTACAGGCTTAGACAATATGCCTACTCACATATGTTCGGGCGGACCTACTTTTATGATTGATAACTACGCAATGCATTACTGTAAATCATTCAGGGCGATTGTTGAAACTGACATTAAATCATCATTGTTATTACATTTAACATCGTTGTTTCTTAAAAACAGATAGAGGATTTTGAGAATCGACTTCAATTGCATTTTGTGAACATTCATTTCGATCAATCATTATAAGGTATAACATATGCAAGATCGGAATACGAGGGAGCCGAAGGCTCCACTACTGTTGACGGTGCCGACGGGGCGCAGCCCCGCGAGGCAAGATAACACGGTGGGGCCGAAGGCTCCACTACTGTTGATACTGCCGGACGGGGCGTAGCTTCGCAAGGCAAAATCACAATACGGTGTAGCCGAAGGTTCCACTACTATGTTCGTTATCGAACGATGAAGCCGAAAGCTCCATCATTGTTGACACTCCCAAACAGGGCGCAGCCCCGCGAAGCAATGTTGTAATATACGGTGGAGCCGTAGACTCCACTACTGTTAATTGCTGCCGAACGGGGCGCAGCTCCGCGAAGCACGATCGTACTATGATGGAGCCAAAGGCTCCACTACTGTTGATCCTACTGAGTGGAGCGAAGTACGGTTGTCGCTACCTTTTTTTAACTCTATCGCGTGCGGAGCCACGGGTAGCGGCTATCAATAATAAATAGAAAACAATGCCGGGAAAATTAACCTATTATTCTATAAGAAAGTTCACTGCATCATAATATGTGTATCCTTAATAGGTAATCCGAGCGAAGCCGGGCCGGGCCGCTGTTCTTAAAAAAAGGTAGATTTTGAGAACAGATTTGGTTTATCAGAAAGTTTTGTATTGAATCATCATGTAAATAACAGACGTTGAATTCATTTGAATTACGACTTTTATTTAATAACCAAACCAAAGTCAAACCGTACACGATGCGGAGAATATTGTCGATCCAATGAATTGCAGTTGGAACGTTGATTAGGATTCGTAAGACTTACAATCAAATCAATTTTAGGTGGTACGAAGTTCACCGGGTCATCTAGTTTTTTTATAAATTACGAATCAATAAATAATTTCCGCGGGATATTAAGGTTGAATTGGTAGGTATGCATTCGTTTTCCGGCGAATTAAAAATAGAAAAAGGCATAATTTTAAAATTATTGATTCAAGTGATTCGTATTAATTAAATAAATTATTTACATACAGTATGTTTCAAAAGTAATGCCATTGATTCATTGTAAATTACAAATTCTCGGCGTTTCTTCTGTGCACTTAAAACAGATAATTTGTGTCACTGAAAATTCTGATCCATTTACAGTTTTCTTGGGAAGTTGAAAGAATATATTTTACATTTTACAAGGGAATTTGATGTTTTAATATTATAGTCATCATTTAAATATTTATAATTCGTTTTTATATCTGCAATTTTTTCGTCAATGGCAAAATCTTTAGTAAAGTGGGCTTAACAAACTATTGTCCCAGCATTTACAGTCAAAGTTTTTCCCTTCTGATAGCATACATCCTAACTAATATTATAAATGCGAATGTGAGTTTGTCTGTTACGCTCTCATGCCTAAATCGCTGAATAGATTTTTATAAAATTTGACAAGGAGATAGATTCCACTCTAAGAAGGACATAGGTTACCTCTTGTTTCAAAATAAAAACTTAAAGGGGGTGAAATAGGCAATGAATGTCATTGACAGGCCATCACGATATCTTCCGGAACTATTAGACCTCCAGACTTGAAATTTAGCAGACATGTTTCTTTTGTTGAGTAGAGATACTAAAATAGTCTTCTAAGGTGTGGAAAGGGGGGAAGTACAGGGGCGTCAATGATTAACACACTTTATTTTTTAAAATACAGTTTCTTTGGACTGAAAATGTAGCTGTTAAGGCTGTCGGAACGCTCCGAATTTTGTTTGTGCTGAGACCCAGCGGTAAGGGGCGAGGTAGGCAAAAGACATATTGTGAGTGTGGCCTTCTTTAGCTCTGTCTCACTCAAATCATCCGCACGTTTCAATTTTTGGCTGGTGCCAATTACGAGGCTAAAAAAATTTATTGCAAGGGTGCCGCTGTCGACTGATTACTCTAATTTTTGGAAATATTTTGAAGGTTTAAAAAACTTTTCCGAAAAAGGAAGAGTCACTTTAGGTTTGTGATGGAACAGTTTTGTGAAATAAGTACGAATAAGGTCATAGTGTGACATTGAAAACGTGTGTTTTTTTAGCACAATTAATGCCAATTTTTTTCTAGTAAATCGTACATAAATTACAAAAGTAGTCCATTAGAGACTTAGATTTGTCCTTTATCTTCCTTATAAAGAAAGAATTTTTGCAGAATGTTGACGAATAAGTCTACAATCAGTTGACAGCCGAAGCTCTATTTTTGGCTTAAATTCAAAGCGTTCCGACAGCCTTAGGTCTTGATGAAGATCCACTACTGTTGTTGTTGCCGTGTAATATTACAATGGCGGGCGGAGCCGCGGGGAGCGGCTAGTGTACATATAAAGAGTTTACACTGTATTTAAAATATTTTTTTTATAATGGTGCAGTAGTTTAGGGACACATTTATGATAATAAAAAGGATACCTATAGACGTAAATACAAATAGCAACCATTCTATCTATGGTATCAACACGTTACTTGTAGACAGCTGATCGTGACATATGTGTTTAGTTTAGATTACCACAAGTCGGGGAATAGAAGGTGTCGTGAGCTATAAAATCTTGTGGGTTTTGGTGTAAATTTTTTAGCCATGGCAATGCCGGCGCCTGCAAATTCGGCATATTATGTAGCCAAAAAATATAATGAAAAGCGTTTTTTATTTAGAGACAATCTTTTTTCGGGTAAATTAAGAGTTTCAGAAAATTTATTTCAAAAAAATTTATTAGCCCATTATGGGTGTGTTAACGCCATCGAATTCTCAAATGAAGGAGAACTTCTTGTATCAGGTAATAATTATTAACCGTATCAATTTAGTTAATTAGTTTTTCCCAGGACGTTAGAAAATGTGATATGATTTCATTAAAATCTGAAATAAATAGCATGACAATATTAATATGGCTTAATAATAAAAATCTTGAAATTAATAATTGATTTATTTATTTGTTGAAAATAGGTATCAATCTATCATAAAACAACAATACTAATGTTGATTTTTATTTTTCTGTTTTTTTGTTCGGGTTAATGTTGATTTGCGTCGTTATTGAAATATTATTTTTTGTAATTATTTTATCTATACCTATGTGGATAATTATCTGTTTTATTTTATTAATTTTGATTAATTACTGTAGTAATTTTAATCGATTAGATTTTGATATAATATTTCATTTCAAAGATATTATATAATACCACATGGTTTGTAATTAAATTTTGGACATTTATTCTGTGTTCGTCTAGTTTTTATCAATTTGTCTAAAATTAGATCGAAATCGCCTAATATATTTTTATTTTATCGACAAAAATAGAAGCCGTTGTTAATTAAATCAAGACAAAATGTCACAATGTCTGTCTCGCTTGTTTATGTCAAAAATGTAGACTTAAGACTTGACATTTTGAAAGCAAAACTTTAAAAATAATAAAATTTAACAACAAATATGCCCCAAAACCGAATTAAAGGCAAGGGAGAATGCCTAGATATATTAGTCAATTAATGCAGCTTATTACGCAGCAAGGTCCCTTTTTAACGAACCCATAAAGTGTCAAAATTGGTGCCAATACCCAATAGAACTATTTTGTGTCTATAAGAAAACGAGACATTAACCTGTAGGGTCAGAGTTTGTACAAACATTGTTGAAAACAAAAAAAAAACAACACTAAAATCAATATTTTTAGAACGAACTTCGTATGTTTATTTACCAATTAAATGTCTCAAAACATACACATTTTGTTTAGTGGTTTCAGTGTTAAAAAAACTTATAAAGTTTAAACAAGTCGGTGATGAAAAAATCCATTAATTGATATCTGAAATTACCATAAACTTCCTGAAATTTACATTCTTCGTTCAGGAAGGGGGAATCCCATAAACCTCTCTCTCAGCTGAACGCCTAATGTATATTTAGTCTAACAATAAGTTGTATCTATTTTAAGATATGTTAGAAGAATTGGTCGAGGAAGGGGGTGTGATGGACGACCCCCCACCGTCATAAATTATACTATACATTCAAAATTTAAGGAGAGAGTCATAGACTTATATTTCACAACGTAATATAAGCGGCATAGATAGTTAATATGCTTCACATTTGTCATTTCCATTGAGGTTGCTGTTTACCAGCTGTTCAATATGCCCCCTGTTTCCCCGTATAGCTCTATCTTACGAGCCAGTTGGATGTGTGTGTGTACTTACATTTCGGAAATCTCTAATTTCTATGAAAAATGTTATTCAATCTTTAATGCTTCAAAATAAACTAGAAATATGTATCATTTTTACCACATGACTTTGAGCCAAGTTTTTGCAGTTTATTTTATCTAAATAAACGGTTTAAAATCAGACAAAAAACGAGAAAATTAGCGCATAAGTTTTACACAAATTTTTGAGCAGAAAAACATTGATTTGGAAAAATCATTGAGCAAGTCAAATTTATCAGTATTGTTAACATACGCGTGTAAAGAAAAAAACTTTAAAATGTTAATTTGCCTTCCCGTAATTCGAAATCTGGTGACGTGCTGTAAAGATATATTGACGAATATCGTTTTGTGGAAAGGAGTATTTAACAAATTCACATTTAAGTTGCGAACATATTTCTTTGTTGTTTCGCAATGCAATGCTTGCGAGGGCAGTAACATACGCAGTGGCGTAACAATAGGGTGGTAGGATGGGCAAAACACTATGAGTAAAATCGTTACTAGCTCCCTATCTATTACAATAATAACTAATTAATGGTATCAGGCTATAGAAAATAAAAATACGAAATATAAAAAAAAAGAAAATAATCCAGTCAATCATAGTAAAACATTGATATACATATCTAACTTATAATATATATAAATCACCCTATGGACCAATTTCGATGAAAATTTCTGGCACTCTTCCGATTAACCCAGCGGGTTTGATAGGGATCGGTTCAACAGATTTTTTTTTGTTTTTTGGCAAATTTGATATTTCTTCGACTTTTGAAAATTTACAAATACGAGTAAAAGCGATTGAATTCGCGCAAAGTTAGGGTTGCCATCTCCAAAATTTGGCAACCAGGACAAGACGCGTGAAAACCCCGGATTTTAGAGCCCAGAGCCCGGGCATGTCAACAGGTTTTTTAAACATAGTGTAATAAAAAACAGTTGAAAATGTCATAAATCACCTTTTTATTTATTTTCAGACCTTAAAATTAAATTTAGTCATCTTTTATAATCATTTTAAATGTACCTAACAAAACAGAATCTTATTACAGTTTGTTACAAATTGTTTTAACCCATTGTGTGCTAGTGGTACTCAAAAGTACCGCTTTTCTGAGCCTTTGTATTCCCACAAACATATTTTCGTCATATAATTCCAACTAATTCTAACTAATAAAACTTCAAACAATAGTGACACCAACCTAACATAATATACGTACAGGATCTGTACTACAGCTTTAAAGTACCAGTAATACGAAATCAACGATTTAGTGGGCTGTGTTAGAGAAATTCGTCTGGAAAATAACGGTACGTTTAAGTACCACTAGCACACTGTCAGACTTTTAGGTCTGGCACACAACGGGTTAATAATCAGTTAGAATTTTTTTATTCTTAAATTTTTAAACCCGGACTACAAATGAAGCCCCACCCGGACGCTCCCCGGATGCCCTCTAAACTAGGACAAATCCGGGGAAACCCGGACAGATGGCAACCCTACGCAAAGTCGATGCACGTTGAGAATTTTATGATAATGATTCTCATCTTTTATGGTCAGAGATAATTAGATAATTAGTGCTATACCCGTGTGAAGCCGGACCGGGCCGCTAGTGCTTAATAATTTCAACAATTCATCTATAAAGTTCAATTCCAGAATATGCGAAATTGCTTTTTATATCATAGTTTTATTATAATTTAAACATATTGAGAGCTTGAAAAAGTCTTGATTGAATAAAGACGAAACGTTGCAATCAATGAGTGTTTAAATTGATTTATTTTTATTCCAATTACTCGTGAAACTGATTTCTATTTTCAATAATTTTCGTTTTAAACTCTTTGAGTTTTAATTTGTGAATATCTGTATTTAAACGATTGCTTTGATAAATATTTATATTTTATTTATTTAGGCGGTGATGACAGAAGAGTACTGTTGTGGTCAGTTCCACACATCATTAACGAAAACGGGTCTCCGATTGAGATGAAGAAGCAACACGATAGTAATATATTTTGCCTTGGTTTCGATTCGGTCAATTCGAAAATATTCTCGGCTGGAAATGACGACCAAGTCATCGTCCATGATTTGAAAACGTACGTATCTTTGTTGAATTAAAAAAAATATTTTTTTAAATAATTCATCCAGCGCTGGATTTACACTAGGGGCACTAGGGACTAGTACCCACGGCGGCAAATTTTCAGGGATGGCAAAATTTGAAACAGTTTGAAAAGTATGGTCGTGTTGAAAACATTCATGAATAAAATATAGTAGAACCTCGATATGTTAAAATCCAAGGGAAACGTTAAAAAATTTAAGTTATAGTTTTTTACTAATCGAGAGTTGAAGTTAGAGAGGTTGTCAGAGTAAAATTTTTAACTTACCGAAGTTTGTGGATTTTATAGAGGATGTATTTAGTTCTATAGAGATAACATACATTTTTTATCTATTCATTTAGAATCAATTATTTATTTATTTAAACAATCAATTATTTAAACAAAGAAATCAATCATTTTTTTTTTGTTTCATGCAATTTTGATTTTTTACATCGATTATGTTTTCTATATTATGTAAAGAAGAAAAAATTTCATCGTTAACATCATCACAATGCTCGATAAAAGCGCGTAAATCGTTCCCAGCCTTCCATGTTCTACTGACTGAGATTGACGGATCTAGTGGCGATTCATTCAAATCTCCATTTTCAACTTCGATTTCAGAATATTTGTTTAAGTTCCCGAGGTTTTGTGATTTAAGTAATGGAGGTTTTATGCTTTCAAGGGAGGGGAATTAAAAAAAAAATTAACTTACAGAGGTTCTTAACTTATCGAGGTTCTACTGTACTTTTTTTTTTATTAAGATTTGTTTTTTTGGAAATTTTGATATTTCTTCGATTTTTTAACATTCATAATTAAAAGCAATTGAATTCACGCAAATTCAATACACGTTGAGAATTTTATGATGATTATGATCTTTTATATCCTATACAGGGTGTTTATTAATTGAGTGCCGATACTTAAGGGTGTGAATCCTTGGGTGATTTTAAGAAGAAAAGTTAATATCAACATATGTCCAAAGCCTCTTAATTTTTGAGCCACAGGGTGTTAAAGTTTTAAGAAAAATATATCTTTTTTATCATAATTTTCTTATCACGCTTACATATTTTTATGAAAATAATGTTGTACACGACTATTAATCATTTTTTTGGTTTTTATTTTTTTACGCGAAAACGGTGCGTTGTACGAAAGTAAGTGTACGGACCTTTGCTTCAAAATAAATGAGGATTTCAAAAATAATTTTGGTTTTTAGAAAAATCAGAGGCGTGCCATTTTTTTCTTCAAAAAAATCCGTACGTACGTCACTGGTAAAAATTTTAAAAAATCTTTTACGTCAAAAAATGTTTCTTAATGATTAAAAGGTGTGTACAACATTTCATAAAAATATATAAGAGTGATAAGAAAATTATGATAAAAAGTTATTTATAACTTTAACACCCTGTAGCTCAAAAATCAAGAGGTTTAGGACATATGTTGATATTAACTTTTCTACTTAAAATCACCCAATATTCACACCCTTGAGTATCGGCACTCAATTAATAAACACCCTGTAAATTACATTTACACCCGGGCGAAGCCGAACTGGGTCGCTAGTTATATACAGGATGACTGCCATAGCCTGGGACTGTGTTGCTAGGGTGATTTCAAGTCAAAAATGTCTAATGAACATATACCCGGAACGCTATCCTAACTAAATTTTAGATAAGTAAGCCCACTAATGCAGATATTAGGCTCGGCTGTTGGTTTTGTTATTATTAGAAAGATCAGGTGGCTGTGAATCACTATTCGTGCTGATCCTGAGACTCTTCGCAGAGCTACCACTTCGATTCTAAGAAGAGCTAGACTATGTATACAGCAACTGGGTGGATATTTTGAGCAACTAATTCAATAAAGCGATTTCCTTTTAAATGGTTTTTAAATTAGGGAATTCCTACTACTACTTATCTAAAATTTCAAATGCTTCTAGCTCAGTTAGGATAGCGTTCCGGGTATATGTTCATTAGACATTTTTGACTTGAAATCACCCCAGCAACACAGTCCCAGACTATGGCAGTCATGTCGTGGGACACCCTGTATATTATTGAAGTAACCATGGGTATAAAAACCATACGTAAAGTATGGAATTATGTTTTGGGGCTGTAGCACCTCCGGACTTAATAAAAATTTTCTGCTTCAAAAAAAAGCTGTCAGAATTGTATTTAATCTTGGCTTTCGAGATAGCTGTAAGGAGTATTTTAAACAACATAATATTTTAACTGTTCCTTCTATATACATTTATTTTTCATTATGCTACATACACAAACATAAAACAAAATTTTCTTGGCTAGTTCCAAACATAATTATCAAATCCGTCATAATAATAAATGTATTCTACCTAAGTGTAACTTATTCTTATTTTATAATAGTCCTGAATTTGCGGCGTTGCGAATGTACAACACATTACCAAAGCACGTAACTGCAATGCCTTTTTTAAAATTTAAATCCGAAATAAAGAAACGTTTATGTTCACTTTGTTTATATTCAGTTTCTGATTTCACATTTTAAATTTTAATATTATATTGACAATGTCAGATTAATTGTATTTTCTTTGTGACAATAAATTAAGTAAGTAAGTAATTATTATTTTTTTTAAATATATAAATGTAGTTCTGCTATAAGAATTGTATGTGATCTTTCCATTTATGTCAAAAAAAAATCATTCAAAAATCCAATTGCTAATTTATTAATACATACATTTATGTATGTTTTCGCTTTTTATTGCAGTCGTAATTCAGTACAGTCGTTTTCACATGAGAAACCTGTATACGGACTGAGCGTTAGCCCAGCTGACGATAATGTATTTACGAGTGCTGGGGACGATGGTCGCATCCTTCTTTATGACGTAAGGGAGCCTTCCACTACAGGTATGCATTTTTGAATTCATATTTTTACAATAAAAAGTGTGACGTTTACTCGCCACGATTCTAAAAGGTTCTGAAGTTAGTCACAAACAGCGTCGCAATTGTATATTTTTGAGCCGTCCTGGTTGTTTTGTGGGAAAGGAAGACTCCCACCACCTCCCAGGTACAGGCACAGAACGTGCGCGCGTCGGTGATTGGTTGTCGTGTCACTTGTCGCTTTCCTGCTATAAAGTACAGTCCAGTACGCTATTGTGAAGTTGTTTCTTTGATTGTTAATTGATCAAGATGCCTAATACAGTGTTGCATAGACAAGCACGAAAAATAATTTTTTGGATAACTTTATGCAAGGAGTTAGACCTTTAGATTAAAGAAAAATCAAAAAATTAAAAATAATAATATAGCGCGAGTTTGTAGTTTTTCAACCGACGGTACCTGCGCAAGCCTCCGTTTGCACCTAACTTCAGAACCTTTTAGAACCGTGGCGCGTATTATACAGCTGTCAGTTGCCAATTAAGAAACAACTTAACAATAAGTTGTTTCTTTGATTGTTAATTGATCAAGATACCTAACACAGTTTTGCGTAGACAAGGACGAAAAATAATTTTTTGGATGACTTTATGCAAGAAATTAGACCTTTAGATTAAAGAAAAATTAAAAATAATAATATAGTGCGAGTTTGTAGTTTTTCAACCGATTATACCAGTGCAAGCCTCCATTTGCATCTAACTTCAGAACCTTTTAGAACCGTGGCGCGTATTATACGTGCGCTAGAAGTTACACTTCTTTAGCGTGATTCATAGAATATTACATCGCAAGTTACAGATGGCGCGCGAGTAATTCCAGCAGTGCATAAATGTTAGGCTTTCTGCCTTAAAATCGAAGCCGAAAGTGCATACTATCGACCGGGTATAAAGAAAATAATATTTTCTGATTGAAAAACTGCTGTAATTTGTTTTATAGAATGGCTGCGTTTGTTTTTCTCGACTGTAATTTGTTTTTGTTTTATTTCGCAGAACCTTTGTGTATTGCCAAGTATAAGACTGCTTTCCATGCTGTGATGTTTAATCCCATAGAATCATGTCTTTTAGCCACGGCCAATTCGAAAGAAGGCATTGCGTTGTGGGATACCAGAAAGCCCAGGACGTAAGTATAAACTCATTGTTTGATAATGCTGAACAACAGTTTCTGATGTGAAATAGCTAATGGCGCGCTTGAATGGGATTGAAAGCGTTTAGATCGCAAGACGCGACGTTTCATAAAAGTTGGCACATACAGTAAGACCCCGTTTAACGCGGGAGATACGTTCCAATAAGTTCCTGCGCTATTCGACACAGCGCTAAACTAAGTCATCTTGATACATAGATAATAGGCATAAGAGAACCGAGAATAAGAAAATTTGTTAGTTCTTTTTTTGTTTAATTTTGTAACATTTGTAACATGTTAAATACTTTTTTATGACATTAATTATAGAGATATTAATTGCTAATATCAATTTTTGTTCATAAAACATTTATGAAAATCAAATAAAGAAGTTATGTTTGTGATGAGGGAGGTTCATTTGACATATTTTGTTTTTTGTGAATCATCTAATGTCGTTTGCCTTTTTCTATTCCGTTCTGCATGCTGTTGTCGATAGCAAGATATTGCATCAATGACACTTCGTCTTGCCTTGAACTTCTATCAACATTTGAATCATTTTGTATAAACTGATCCATAATTTACGTTATAGTGGCTAAACTTTTTTTTTGGAAACCGCGTAATACTGAAACAGCATTAAGCGTTAAGCAAGATCTTACTGTATATGTATTTTTTCATGCAGAAGTTTTTTTATGCTATCCACTTTGTTGTAACTCGCCATCTAGACGACGCTAGGTGAAGCCAAAGGTTCCACTACTGTCGTCGCTGCCGTGATGCACCTCAATCGCGCGCAGAACCGCGGGTAGCGGCTAGTAAAATATGTATTTGTATAATTTCAGTCCTGCCATTCAGTACGGTGACAAGCCGTACCATCAGAGCGGCATGAGCGTAAGATGGAACTCGAATGGCACAAGACTGCTAGCGTTAAGACGAAGATTACCTCCGGTGCTGTATGCCATACACAAGTCTGAACACGTTTGCCAGTTCTATCATCCGAAATATTATAACTCGTGTACGATGAAGAGCTGCTGTTTCGCTGGGAATTACGACGAGTACGTTATGTCGGGTTCCGATAACTTTACGCTTTTCATGTGGAAGATCGATGAATCAGCCTGTAAGTATTATCTTTACTTTCTGATATACGACAGATTGAGAGTTGCAGTAAATTTGAAAGTTTTCTGACGTTCTATTTAATTGAACAGGCCTATTCCTGTCTCGATTAATTCTTTGGGAATCCCACCTAATTATAATTATATTGAATTGATGCCTGATTCTAAAAATTAGCACATATATGTTTCGCGATGCCTACTAAAAATTTAATTTAATTTGTAAATGTATTATCTTTGAACTCAGTAAAAGCATTGATTGAGACTAGCTGAGCCCTGAGGCTTGCTGGGCCTTGAGGCTAGCTGTGCCCGGAGGCTAGCTGTACCCGGAAGCTTGCCTCTTACCTGTTTATACCTGATTGCAGGGTAATAGGGACCAGAAAAAAGTAGGCAACTCCACTTTTGCGTATTCCTTGCTTTATAATTTCAATTTATATCAAATTCGTGTGCTAAAGCATGAACAAAAAATTTAGTTATAGTTTTTTTTTTAATTAAGGATATCCATGACCATATTTTAATAGGCAACCCAATCGCGATTCATTTTCTTATAGATATAATAATTGATAAAATATACTTTTTGTCTGGTAGACAGATCAGTAAAGGACGAGCTCTCTTCGGATTCTGTACTATAAATAAAGCTACTTAATTTAATTTAAATTCAACAAGTGTTGATGTTTGCAATAAAAGTTGATTTTTAAAAATTTGGGACTCATTATTTATTTAACATAAAACCGAAGTACAATTTACGTGAAGTGAAAGCGTCTACCAAAGGCCGCTGAAAGACAATCTCGCTCGACTCTAATTAAGGGCGGCTAGGGCCGGCGCTGGGTAAAAGCAGAGCCATCTTTCCCACTGGGCACTCTGAGTACGTGCCCAGGGCCTCGCGATCGATGGAGTCCCTTAGTTCTTGCCAGATCAACATTCCATAACTGATACTGCCTTCAAGTATATATATCGATAATTTTTTTAATGATGTATTTGTTAATTATTGATTTGCTTAGTAATTAATCTTTTTTTTAAGAAAAAATAGTCTTCCGTAATAGTCATAGGGACCTCATTATCCTAACGCCCTGGGCCTCCAATAGGTTAAAGACGGCCCTGGGTAAAAGGGTGATATTTAAGATGTTTTTCTTTTGTTTCAGTGGACAACAAGCACTGGGAGAGCAACGCCCATATGTTATTATGCGGTCACAGATCTATAGTCAACCAAGTCAGATATAATCCACAACACTGTATAATAGCTTCGTCCGGTGTGGAAAAAATGGTTAAGGTTCGTTTTATTTAGAGACGTGCTTATTTGTTTATCCAAATACAAACATTTTGGCAGCTAACCAAACATTTTATGATACCAATGTATTTACATCCTGGTGGCGTTTTCAGTAGGAGTTAGAATTGCCTCCAAACGAGCACGATATCGAACGTAACGTCAACTTACAAAAGCACTGAATACGCTTTTGAAAGTTAGTGCTGCAATACAAAACCGTGCTTGTTGGAGGCAATTGTTACTAGTGTTGGGCATAATCGATACATTTCAATAATCGAATGAATCGAAATAATCGGTTTTTGTAGTCAAATGATCATTCGAATTATCGATTATAAATGATGAGCAAACTTCGCAATTATTAATTTCGTTTTATGTACAGTATAAGCGAATGATCATTCAAAATATCGATTATGAATGATGTGCTAACTTTGCAATTCTTAATTTGCGATTTGTTAATATACTTAATACAATACACATTAATAATGGAATCGCTGGTATGATTGAATACACAAATGAAACGAATCCTTTATTATTATAAATTAATAATAAATTATTAATAACTCACATATTTGTATTTAAAAAAACAGTATAGTCTAAAATTTTGGGTGAGAGTCCGTTCCTCCTTGAATTAGTGATGACACCAGTTTTTGAAAATATCCTTTCGGAAGGCACGGAGGTAGCTGGCGCACAGAGATATTTTTCATGAAGTTTGTATAATTCAGGAAACAAATTTTTGTTTTCTGACCAAAAAATCAGTGGATTGGAAGAGCGAGGTATATTGGGCATTGACAAATATTGTTTAAACAAACGAAAGCACTCCCACTCTCCAGTGCAAGCACAGACTTCCCAATGTGTGCAGATGCAGAAACCGAATGATATATAAAATAAAATTCACATACGTTTCATATTTCATAATCGATTCAAGTGAATGAGATCTCGGTTACCATAATCGAATGATCGATTATTCGACCATAATCGAAATATTTCAATTATATCATTCATAATCGCCCAAGACTAATTGTTACCTCCTACTGATTAACGAAAATACGCCTTGTTCCACACACATTTCTGTGACATTTCATCATTAATACAGCAGAAATCTGAGACAGGAGGGAGTAAAGATATTTACATATTACAAAGTTTAGACAATTCGTAATTTAAGAAAATATTTTTTGATGCATCGATTCTTTTCCAGCTGTGGTCGCCGGTCTATACGAACGGTTGGGAAGCCACGGAAGAAGTTGAAAATCCGCGTGCTGTTTTTACGCACGAACAATATATTTCCCTTATTCAAGATAGCGGCCAGGTATATTTAATTTTATTTATGTTGACAAATTAAAGAGACTTATTTTCAAATAGACACATCTAGTTAATGAGTCTCAAGGTTACTAGCAACTAAAGTTGGGCGTTAGCATTGTTGAAGGTGTGATTAGACGAGACGCGAGAGAGGGCGGGCGAAGTATGCTTGTGGAGTCTTTTTCCGAACAGTTGGAATAACACTAATTGAATAACCAAGTCAAGGGGTCGGTCATAAGCAGTTGACTCAGTCAATCACAAACGTGACCATGTTTATAACCTCTTAATACGTCCAACGTTGAATGAGTCTGACTTCATTTAAAATTGAAATTTGTAATTGCAGGTAATGTCACATGATTACAGTCATCAGTCGACACAGGAAGATTCTAGAATGATTGCATTTTTCGATTCTCTAGTTCAACGCGAAATAGAAGGTTGGCAACCAGATCACAACGGGTCTGATTCAGAATCAGTAACTAGCCCAAGGAGATCAGAGTCCGATTCTGATTCCGCCTCATCATCAGCTGTAAATATGCTTTGTCTATTTGATTAATTATTTAACTATGACACGTTGAGCAAAAATAAGTACCGAGATTTAAATTTGACATCTGGTGGTAGAAAATGAAAGTACAGTGCAACCGTAATATAACGAACCTCAGTATAACGATTTCCTCGATTTAATAAATTTTTCGAAATCACTTAGAACTGCCCGTAAGAGTTATGCAAACCTCTACATTATGAATACTTTTTGTCAAAAACCTCTTTATAACGAATTTTGAATCATTGCAGAATATAAATAGAAAATATAAGTCACTTTTATTTAACGATTTCTGTCAACTTATAACCTTTACATAACGTATCCAAACATTCAAACACACAATTCCACAATAACAACAACAATTCATGTCTCGACAGGTTCAGACACATTAAATTTACTGTAAGACAATCATTGTTGTTTGATGTAAAGTAATGTAAACACTGCTGTTGGTCACTGTTGTTAGTAAATATAAAGTTGCAGCGGTGAGAAACGAAAAAGGTATTCCTTAACCGTCGCAGAGAAACGAAAAATCATTAAGCATGTAGACGAGAATCCTACAAAGAAAAAATTAGACATCGCTAAAGAGTTCGAAATTCCCGCAAGTACATTAGCCACAATTTTAAAGTTTAAAGATAAGTTTTCAGAAGAAACCGAATGGTTTGGTGTGCATCCATTATTGTTAACAGACCCGGGACTTTCCTAAGTTGTTGCTAGTTCTAGCACCAAATGCTCTTTTTTAAATCTGAGTAATCGAAAGGCCGTTTAAACTTTAAATACGATACACGTCCTTTGGTGATATGCAGTTTTACAAAGATGGATATTTATATTATTTTAGCTGTCTGCTGATTCAGATACAACCGCCGAATACCTAGAGGATAATGAAATAACATCGTCGTATGCTCTTAGGAATCGTATCGATCAGCTGATAGCTGAAAAACAACCAGAATTGTTCAAACTTGCAAAGAGGCCTTCCTTAAAACCAAGGTGAGAATTTTTTATCGGCGATTTCTGTAGAAAATTTTCCAGGATGTTTGTGTTCTGATGTGTTTTTTTGAAGTTTAACTTCTTTAGCGACGTATCTGTTTGAAAAAAGTAAGAAATCGACGGGAAGTAGAATAAAACAAATTAAGGGGAAGTTAGTTTCTCCCCTAAATTGCATGAAATTGAAAAGAGCAAAAGTTTATAGTGTGTTGCATTTTGATTCGCAAAATTGTAAGACAAGGATGAACATATAAAGTCAGTGCTTGGGAATCTGACGTTTAAAATTACGAACAATTGAAGTACAAAATAATTTCCGTAATTTGACGTACACAAAAACTAAAGAAGTTAAACTTCTCGTGTGAGCTTATGAGGGTCAGGCTCAATGTGTTTTTTTTTTTTAATTTCAAGGCATGAATCGCACACGAAGCGACCTAAATTAAAATCAATTATCAAAACAGTACGGGAAGATCATAGAATAGCGTGCAGTACTGCTTCGAGTAATTCACGTAGCAATTATAGAACCCGCTTGTCGAGGAGACAGGCAAACCTCACACAGTCTACCTCACCGCGTTCAGCTCCGGAATCTCGCAAGAGATCTTACGATAGTTTTCGAAGAAGAAACAGCGGCTCTGCGTCCGACCCGGCCGGATCTCTAGACACGCCTAGCACGAGCACGGGTATAACGGCATCGTCGAGTGGTAGTTCCGTGTACCGAGTTGTCGAGCAAGATTCCGACGACGAGCAGCTGACGCAAAACGGTAACGCGGACGACGAGTGCAATGCCAATTCGACGGCCGAATCGCCTGCCGAAAGACAGTTCATCAACATTCTACCGACCCCGTTAAACGGAACTCACGACATGTACATAAATATTTTACACGTTCCGGTCAGGAACGGTCAGTCGGTGATTACGATCGGCGATGAAAATGAATTCGAAGCGCCGACGTCGACGTCGAACAATTCAGGAGAAGAAGACGCTTTATCTCAAGACAGCGATAGCAGTAGTGTAGATTATTTAAACGAAAACGTTACTCCGATGACTCCGGTAAACGGTAAGAGGCGTAGGACGAGTGACGAATCGACGCCGGATAGCGGCATAGCGATGGGGGCTTGCAGTAGTGCCGGAAGCGCTTACGGATCGCGGTCCGATCCGAGAAACGGATGTCCTTCGGGCAACGGCTCCCGGTTACGGTCGAACGAAGACTGGGTACTCATGGAGGGACTCATTAGTAGATTCAAGAAAGACGAACGCAACATAATGAATTATTTCGGTAACGATTCCGACTCAAATTAAATGCAGAGAAATCAATCGAGGCAAACGATTAGATATATAGCGTTAGACATTTGCTATATTGACGCATTTTTTTTGACTATATATTTGTATTGAAAAAGTATATTCGCCATTAAATTATTCTCGAATCTAGAAAACCTACGATAAAAATGATTGAGTTTGTTTTAAACTATTTCAAATAAGATTTGTGATAATTTTTACAAGTTTGGTAATAGAAATCGTATTATTTATATTATGTATCAAAAGATGAGATTTAAAACATAAGTATATAAAAAACGTGCTGTTAGTAACTTCATAATATTATGGTTTAATTCAGTGGTTCCCAATTAGTGGTCCATGAGAGCCTCGAAAGATGCCATTAAATGAGAATTTTAAAAGCGATATGCGTTGAACAAGATGGGGTGAATATATTCATGCTGATGGCTATCATAATAAAAAATGTGTTTTAAAAACTGTTTTACTACTTAAACACCTTTGAATTCGATTACAACTAAAGGTTGGGAACCGCTGGTTTAATTGGATAAATTACTCAAAAAAAAAAAAGTTATTAATCGACATTCTAACGATAAAATAATCGCAGTCCATGTTGAAACAGCTTTTCTCAACACGACTATATATATTTTTTTAAACTTAATTTTATAATTTAACTGATTATAGCGATTATTTTTAAAACATTGCAAATTTTATTGAAAAAATAAAACATAATATTTAGTTGTGACTGTACAATAATACTATATTTTTCAGTGAGTTTGAAAACAATTGTTTAATTTATTTCTTTAAACAAAATTGAGTTAATCTGTATAAGATGTCTACGGGTCTTGGAGTAGAAAATGAAAATGGCATTAAAAAGTTATAAATGAACCAGCGTAGTAAGAATTTTTATTACATATTAAATACAAAATTATTCAATATCAAAATTGTGGTACAAAGTCACTATTATGCAAGATTACTAGAAACTAAGGTTGGGCGTTAGCATTGTTGAAGATATGTCTAGGCGCGTGAGAGGGCGGGAGAAGTAGGCTTGTGACGTCATAGGAGACTTCTTCTTTCCAGTGACGTAAGCAATCGACTCAACCAATCACAGACGTGACCATGTTTATAGCCTCTTACGCCCAACCTTCTAGTATTTTAGTAATCTTGACTATTATGATCAGTATAAAGGGCTCTACTGGTAAGATCAAAGGGCTCATTTTCTTTCATTGCATTGCAGTTATGTTAATAACCCAATAAAATCGCTATATGATTTTGACACTGGTCGCAAACAAAGACTTGAATTTTTACAATATACAGTAAGATCCCACTTAACGCAGGAGATACGCTCCAATAAGTTTCTGCGCTATACAAAACAGCGCTAAACGAGGTCATTTTAATACGAATATAATTAATATGAATAAGTGAAACAGAACCGAGAATAAGAAAATTTGTTAGTTTTTTTGTTTTGTTTATTTTTGTAACATTTATTGTTAAATACTTTTGTATCACATTAATTATAGATTTATTTATTGCTATAATATCGATTTTTGTTCATAGAACATTTATGAAAATCAAATAAAAGTTCGAGAAAGAAGTTATATTTGTGATGAGGAAGGTTCCTCATTTGACATACTTTGTTTTTTGTGAAGAAGTCATCTAATGTCGTTTGCCTTTTTCTGTTTCGTTCAGCAAGCTGTTGTCAATAGCAAGATATTGCATCAATGATACTTCGCCTTGCCTTTGAACTTCTATCAACATTTGAATCATTTTGTATAAACTGATCCATAATTTACGTTATAGTGGCCAAACATTTTTTTTAGAAACCGCGTAATACTGAAACAACGTTAAGCTAGGTCTTTACTGTATATTGAATCGGTTTACTACAATTTTGTGTAACGTCTACTCCAAGACTAAACAGCCTGTATTAAGATAATATAACAATAGGTATTGTAATCGTGCAAAGCATCCTGGGAAATGTGTCGAGCCATCTTTAGTTGGCAAGAAAACTAAACGTAGTCAACAGTGGCGCCGCGCCATGATTAACATACTAAACTAATGACTATAGTCTATTATTGCTCATTTCTTGAATCAAAATACATCGATTCTATTTTATTTTTTTTTAAATATATTTTTAAGTAATTAATTTGAACTCTGTATTATTTTGATTCAAGAAATTAGGGTTGCTCAAAGTATTGTCAAAAAATTCGATTTGACAATGACCTTAGATTGTGATCATATTCATTTACAGTCGTTGTGAGACTCCTTGTCATGTAGAACATTAGATTGTGTTCTCAGAAAAACAAATAACTGATCTATGTAGACTGCTTGTGAAGCTAAATTTCGAACAAAATGCGTAGAAAAAGGCTGTTTAAAGTGGAAATCGTGCAAAAAGAACTATGCTAAATACATGTCTACACAGTTTAAAAAAAATGGTGCGTGGACTTGTATACGCGCGGCAGAAGTTAGCATTCTTTGGCGTAATTGATATTCACATTTTCGTTAACGATGTACATTGATAAAATAAAATAGGATGTCTAGGGAGTTGATAAATATAGTTAAAAGTTAGCCTGTTCACTTCGAGTAGTACTTATTTATTTTGGATAATAGATGGACAAACTCCATCAGCACATTGTAACAGAGAAATGAGACGTGTCCTCTATGAATACAAAGTTAAACTATACTATTTCAACCTTGAGGATACACGTGGTACATTCATATTAAATTAACAACTAACTTCATGGTGTCTCATTTTCGTTGCATGCTACGTCCGCAACTTCCGTAACAGAGAAAATTTTATTCTAAATGCGCCAAAAGAAGTATAACTTCAAAAATATCGTTTCCATTGATGAGTTATTTTTCGAACAGGATCGATTTAAATTTCTGCAATGCTTCATTGTCAAATCAGATTTTTTTGACAACGCATAAGTTAATTAATTTAGTATGTTAATGATGGCGTCACAACTTGACACAATTTCCAAGATGCCATGATTCAGATTGGAACACATATTTATGTAATTATCTTACCCCGTACATCATGTACTTTATAAACTGATATTTCGAGTTTATTTAATTATGATTTAAAAATGAAATTGTTTAGCGAAAAAGCACAAAAAACAAAAGAGAAAGACAAGTATGAATTAAATCTGTGTTTGTATAAATATCCTAAAATAACACATAAAGAATTATGATTTGTATAATAAGACAAAAATAAAGACGACAAAACTATGATGTTTGAGTTTTATTCTTTTTCTCTATACCCGGTCGAAAGTACGTACTTTCGGTTTCGATTTTAAGACAGAAAACCTAACATTTATGCTCTGCTATCTATAACAGTGGGACGAAAGAGTTTTCTCGTGCACAATGATATGTGAAAATGGTGAAAGTACGTATTTTCAACCGGGTATAAAGAAAATCGTATACACCGCAATCTTTCGGTGCAATATTACTTGTATGAAAAGACGCTAATGATTTCACTTATCGTGCGTCTATAATCTACAATGTATGATAACACTAGTTTACGAATAGTCACTCTAAAGTCTGTACATGATCTGACACAGATGGCGCAGTCACTGCGTCATCGAATAGGAATTGAGCAATGTTCAAAGCTAAACATTGAAATCGAAAAAACAAAGTATTTTAAGGATTATTAAAGATAAAACTTCTATTTGGTTCAAAAACAAATTTAATTTCATTTCATGTAACGATACAATTTGAGTGATTTAATTTTTTGGTAATATTAACGAATCGGTACACCGGATATTTTGTCGGTTGCCGGTGTTATCCGAGCTTGAGTATACGCAGCGCCGGCCCTAGCCCTTGATCAGGGTAAAGCCAGATTGTCTTTCAGCGCCCTTTGGTAGACGCTTTCACTTCACGTAAATTGTACGTCGGTTTTATGTAAGTCCCAAATTTTCAAAAATCAACTTTTATTGCAAACATCAACACTTGTTGAATTTCAATTAAATTAAGTAGCTTTAGTTATTATACTTCTGCTTCTTTAACATTAAGAAAGTTCCTACCGCTATATAATTAAATTAGTATTTGGTGTTAATTTCAATCAGTCACTAAATAATAAAATCTTGTTTTTCGCATTTGGCTTTTTGGCGCCCCTTGCCACCTAGAGCGACCGCTCCTCGTTCTACCCTAAGGCCGACTCTGAGTATACGTATTTTAATGTGCCTATGCCAGCAAATCCTACGGTTTGTAGCACCTAAAGCGAACTAAGCTTTCATTAATCATTTTACACTATCAATACTCTAAAATCAAAACAGTTACGGCTAAAGAAAAGTTATCAGTTCAATTATGAGAAATTCGAAGATCTATGAATATGCATTTAGGCTGGCTCTATATCAAATGCGCTAACTTTTAGCAAATCTTGTTTGTACTTTTTGATGACTCGTTTACAAAAACGAAGGGATATTTGGATGTGATGACGGTACTTCAAATCTTCATTGAAATCAGAAAGCGATTTAAATTTTATAGTATTTAACCCGCAAAAAATTTATCAAGCTATTGAGTTTTTTTATTGTAAATATCAAATCTCCAAACTCCATTGTAATCAGTGTGCTACAAGACAAAGATGTCAAATGTTTTTGGAGGGCGGAGACAACTCCCCTGCCCTACATGCATAATACTCTTTAGTCTTTTCTAATAAAAAATACAAAAACATTCTTTTAACTTACCATTACGTTATCTATCACATCAACATTGTTAATCCACTTGCCAAAACGAAGCACTTCTATAAAGTTTAAAGAGAAGGAATCACTACCCGTTTTTTGACCATTTTTAGTGTATTTGCCATATGGCAACATACACTATTGGCGTTGGTCGGATGGCGGAACCTAGGGGTCGGACCAAAATTTCTCGACGTTTCATAACCTCCTAAACACTTTGGCACCATTTTTGAAAATGTTTATATATATATGTATATATATATATATATTTATATACGTATATATATATATATATATATATATATATATATATATATATGTGTGTGCGGGCAATAACTTTCGAAAGAGTTAATTGATTTTAACGAAATTTGGTCCACGTGTTGAAATCCATCACCGCAAGAAGCCTATTTAAAATGGGCGTAATCAGGGCATTTTAAGGGTAGTTTTTAGGGGTTGAAAAATGTTTTTGGGCCCCAAAATACCGAAAAAATTTTCAGAATCGTTTCAAAATTGACATTTAACCCTTCAGTAGTAATTAAAAGGTGTCCCTAAAATCTAAATAAAATCGGCCCGACAGGACCGGACTTACAAATTTTATAAAAACACTAGTTTACAAATAGTGAATTATTTACTGAAAGTTGTATATAATTTGGTATAGAGGTTCGATTTATAATAATATTGCAATTAAGAAAAAGAATGTTATTTTAAGGGGGGTATTAAGGAGTAAATTTTTTTTATTTTGCCCAAAAACCAACTTAAGCTCGCAAAATAAAGCCACACTGCCTGTATAAGCAAATACACTATATTGTCGGCAGGGTTTTGGCACTGCGACCCGGGTTTTTATTTAAGTTGCTGACTATTTTTCAAGCACTAAACACTTATTGAAATGAAAAGAGAACCTCATGTGACTGGATAGAATCTTGTCATCAAGTATCTACAATCAGCGCTATGCAATATTGAATTTTTACTACAATTTGATTGCAAAAACTCTAACACAATTTCACAAAATATATTAAATACTTGATTAATACGTTTTCGATAAGTATCTCGTTAATATAATGTCACTGCGCTAGGAATTTTCACTTTTACACTGAATTTAAAATAAAAACTTTTTGTGTGATGAAAATGTTAAATCTAATTTTAAAATCGACCATTGGTGAGCTGAATTTTGTCCGTTATACTGTAGAGTTGTTTACGACTTTGAACTTTCTAACGTTATCTAGAGATGTCATCCTTGCATGATTCTGTTACTACGCATGCGCGACCTGCAATGTTCTGTCCGGTTTCTTATATTCAGCACCTTGTAAAAAGGTATATTACTGCGTGATTGTAAACTATGCATGTATGAATACGATTGATGGAATATTTATAATGTAGACATTAATTTTGTCAATTTCTTGATTTTTTTTATGAGTATAACGCAATAAATTCTATACATTTAGAGGATTCTCTCGCAGACGACTAAATACATTCCTCCGATTAACACGACGTACAAAATGCCAACACAAAAAATTATTTTAATAAAGCAAAAAATAATGCTGTGACTGACTGCGTCTCCTATTATAAAATGACCTCAGATGTTGAGCGTCTATAATCTACAGTCTATCTAACCTATTATAACTCACTATTTAAATTCCCTTGACCTTATTTTCAAAGTTAGAAGGTTCGTGTTATCCTGAAACGTCTAAGCGCACTATCGAGCACTTTTTAAAAATGTAAAAAAAAATAGTGGAGCTGAAGTAAAGCCATTCAGAAGAGCGCTTTTTTATTGGATATGTAGCTCTTAAAAAAGAGCCATCAGCTTTATTTAAACCTATGTATCAAGAATACAATCAGGAACGCATAGGAAATAAATTTTTAGTTGAAGGAACGGGTCAGACCCAGCGATCGAGCACGATATTATAAAATTGGATACTTAATAGAAACTTTGAAAAAAAGTTCTGTGTTTTTTTTAGTTTTATTAGCATTTTAGACTGCATCCATATTTTGTAGTGTAGATGCAGGTTCCGTATGCACAATTTTAATTTAATTTGTGTAGAAATTTACATTAGTTGGTGGTAAGTGGTTACCCACTTCCGATACGTATAATCTGTACATTTTTTCTATAAATATAATATACACATATTGTGTATGATATAATTAAATTCAATCATTGGCGTGTCTTGAATAAAATATCTAACTTATATGTATTTAATGTACAGTAAGACCCAGCTTTACGCAGAGATACGTTTCAATAAGTTCCTGCGTTAAACGAGGTCATCTTAATACGTAGATAATAGGCATAAGTGAAACAGGACCGAGAATATGAAAGCTTGTTAGTTTTTTTTTTTTTAATTTTGTAACATTTATTGATCACCTATAGGTTATTACTAGCGACCCGACCTGGCTTCGCACGGGTAGTACTAATTATCTAATTATCTATAGCCATAAAAAATGAGAATCTTTATCATTAAATTCTCAAAGTATATTGAATTTGCGCAAATTCAATCGCTTTTAATTGTGAATGTTCAAAAATCGAAAAAAAATCAAAATTACCAAGAAACCAAAAAGAAAAGTTCTGTTGTTTTGATCACAGAATCACCTGCTGGGCTAATGTGAAGATTGCCTGAACATTTCATCAAAATCGGTCCAGCCATTTTGGAGTCCCAAGGGAACATACAGACATCGATTTTTATATAGATAGATTTCTAATAATATGAAGTAATTAGCCGAATGAACGACCCAATTAAAAATCCGTCACTGTTCTTCATAAAATATTTATTAAACGTACAGTTATTGGTGTCGCATCATATCCTAATGTGGTTTTATCAGAATATCGGAATTTTGTTACTTAATATTTTTCCTTTTAACGTTAATTTGTATAAAAAATCTCACGATTATGGACTGAATAAATTCCTCACAGACTCGAGCTAATTAAAAACGATGGACACGTTAATTTATAAAATATTATTATTAGTGTTAGTTTTTAAAAAATCAGTGATATGTTTTAATTTAGATGATAAATTTCCAATTATATACGAGGATCCAGCCGACCAAAAAAATAGTTATTTTGGATATTCTGTAATTCTTGGTCCTACCACAGGTTCTACTAATGAGAAACTGGATTCTTGGTAAGTTGTAAAAAATATTTGGATAGATTAGATAATCATTTATTTGTATTTTCAATTTTTTTATTATCGAATAACCAGGTGTATTACGTCATCATCATTTAAGAACAGCACAATTTTCATATATTACTTTACCGTATCTTTTATTTTCTTCAGATTACTCACGCTTAAACTGTCCCCCAGATTTCTCAGAGTTTTCCTTCAGTTTGCTCACAGTTTTCCCCCAGATTGCTTATACTTTTCCTTCAGTTTGCTCACACTTTTCTTCCAAATTGCTCACACTTTTCCCTAAGTTTGCTCATACTTTTGCCCCAGATTACTCACCCTTTTCCCCCAGAAATCGATTGCGGAAAAACTTACTTTACATTTTCGCTGATTGTTGATCACCATTTTGTCTCATGTTACTCAGGAAGACATTGATTTTTAAAGTGTAATTTTTCGTTTTTCAAGTCACCTCTTGAGGTTATCTGCCACAAACAAACAAACATACAAACTTTTTGGCTTCATATTATTATTATTTACAAACGTATTTAATAATTTATACATTTTTATTTAGGATTTTAATTGGCGCTCCGCGAGGAAACTCTTCATACAATGCATATAAATCTTTTAAAGAGCCTGGAATCGTATTTCGATGTAAATTTAAAGGAAAATGTGCAGAAAATGTCGATTTTACAAGAAGTTCATCTGGTAACTTATTTTTCTAGTTAGTTTTCAGCTTATTAATTAATTAATTTCATAAATATAGCAAAAAAAAATTACAGATCACGCTTGGATAGGCGCCGCCATGGATATTGATAAGGATTTAAAAAATTATGCTGTAAGTACCCCAAACAATATATTATACTGTTAGCTGTTAGCAGGCGTGGTTCCAGCCCTCAAAAAAGGTTGTGGTCACGGCCACCCGAAAATCGGTCAAGTGCGAATCGAACTACAGACTCGCACAATTCGCATATTCCTACAAAAGAGTTTACAAAATGTATGACGCCCCGGTCAAAATCTCATACAGTGGGTGCGTCACAGAAAAAATCATATATATTAATACGTTAAGGTTAAGATGTTTGCCTCCCTTTTTCGAAAAAACCGCACAATTGCTCCACATAAATTTTATATCATTTTATAGATAATTGCTTGCTCTACCGACATCAACAACTAAAAAATTTAGTATTGCTTTTGTTTTTGTAAATTTATTAATTATTAAAATTATATATATAGATATACATTAAGACACAATACAGCAATGCTGCCATCTGACGGCTTTGATTTTGAAACAACGTCAATATGATTGACGGTCGGTAACTCTTTTGTTCAATTTCAAATCAACTCACGTATGTATCAATACTTTTCATATAGTGGCGCTTCAGCTCAACGTTTTCGATACTTGCGCCTCTATATGACAGTTTTAGAAAAATATTTTCTTGAACCGTCACTGAGCTTCGTAATGTAATACAACAAAAAGAAGAAAGTTATAATGAGTGTGAGAAATTAGAAACGAATTTTAGTGCGAATTATTCGCACAGGTACCGCTAGTAATAGTTTATTTAACACATCGTCTTATACTAAAAAAATCTACAGAATAAACTTTGGAAATAATGTACATTTTTCGTTATGAAATCCTGAACAGTTAGCCAGTCCCGAGAACCGAATAAAATAATTGATATTTTGTCTTTTCTAGGTCTGCGGTCATAGATGGATTAAAACTTCTAAAAAAAACCATTTCTTGTTGGGTGCTTGCTATTTGTCTATAGATAAGAAAATCTCGTCGACAGTTCCGTTAATCAAAGAAGGTAACTCGAGATAATGTAAACGGACAAATTAAACATATTTTTGAAGTTATACTTCTTTTGACGCATTGAGGGTAAAATTTGCTTTGTTATTGAAGTTGCGCACACAGCATGCAACGAAAATGAGACACCATGAAGTTAGTTGTTAATTTAAAATGAATGTACTACGTGTGTCGGCAAAGTTGAAATCGTCGATAAAGCTGACTCTTCGATGCAGTATAGTTTTACTTTGTATTCATAAATGACACGTTTCATTTCTCTGTTACATGTCTACCTGTTATCCAAAGTAAATAAGTATTACTCGAAGTGAACTGGCTAACTTTTATCTATATTTACCATCACCTTAGACGTCCTATTTTATTTTATCAATGTACATCTTTAACGAAAATGTGAATATTAATTATCGCGATCACACCAAAGAAGTATAACTTCTGCCGCACGCACCATTTTTTTTAACAAATAAACTTATTGTTTTTTAGAATCAGTTTCAAGTCATGGAGAACTCGTATATGGTATGGCTCAAGCAGGAATATCTGTCCACTTTACTGTAAGTTGATTTTTGCTCGGCAATAGTTAGATAGATTATAGACGCTCAAAAGCTTAGGTCACCAGCGTCAATGTATGTAACAGAAAATCAGCCGGCGTACACAAACCGACTAGTAGGAGCTAATTCCTAAAACATACTGGAATCCAAACTACCATTCCAATGTTTCTCCTGAGGGGTGCCCAGCAATAGAATCACGATGGAATCTTCACTTCGGTAGTATTTTTACTTGTAGTAGTTTCTCCTTCACACAGGGCCAGTTTTAGGAAAGCCCTTCCGTTAATGAAATCCAAAATTTTGCTTAAGGGTAACGGACGTTTTCGAGTTTAATACGATATTTCAAATCATAAATATTTCTTTTTAGGGTTCCGTATTTCCGATGAAAAAGCGAGACCCTTATAGGATCTCTCTCGTGTCTGTCTGTCTGTCTGTCACAGCTTATTTTTTCCGAATTTACTGGTCGAAAAAAGTTGAAATTTGTCTACGGTCGACAGTATCTCAAATATTATAATTGATGATAACTTATTTGACAATAAATTATTAGTGTATTTGCCATATGGCAACATACACTATTGGCGTCGGTCGGATGGCGGGACCTAGGGGCCGGACCAAAATTTCTCGACGTTTCATAGCCTCCTAAACACTTTGGCACCATTTTTAAAAATGTTTATATATATATGTATATATATATATATATATTTATATACGTATATATATATATATATATATATATATATATATATATATATATATATATATATATATATATGTGTGTGTGTGTGTGTGTACGCGCGATAACTTTCGAAAGAGCTAATTGATTTCAACGAAATTTGGGCCACGTATTGAAATCCATCACTGCAAGAAGCCTATTTAAAATGGGCCTAATCGGGCTATTTTAAGGGTAGTTTTTAGGGGTTGAAAACTGTTTTTGGGCCCAAAAATACCGAAAAAATTCTCCGAATCGTTTCAAAATTGAAATTTAACCCTTTGGTAGTGATTAAAAAGTGTCCCCACAATTTTAATAAAATCGGCCCGACAGGACCGGATTTACAAATTTTATGAAAACACTAGTTTGCAGATAGTGACTTATTTATTGAAGGGTGTATTTAATTCGGTGTAGACGTTAGATTGATAATAATATTACAATTAAGAAAAAAATGTTATTTTAAGGGGTGTATTAAGGGGTTAAATTTTTTATTTTGCCCAAAAACAAACTTAATTTCACATAATAAAAGTATAAAACCACACGGCCCTATACAAGCAAATACACTATATTGTCGGCAGGGTTTTGGCACTGCGACCCGGGTTTTTTAAAAGTTTCAATTTGATATAAAAATATATAAGCGCCTCAACGTTTGTCCTAGGGCCATCCACACCTCAAGATGCCACTCTAACTTTTCATAGAATATTATTGATTTTTAGAAACAAAATGAATTAGTTCTTGGGGCACCTGGAATTTATTTATGGCACGGAATACCGCTGTATTTCGACAACGCAATATCTGCAGCTCAATCAAAAAAGTCTGTTAAGGCAGTTTTTCAGCCCAATGTAGCAGCTGATTCTTTTTCTTATCAAGGTAGAGAAATCGTTTAAACATACGACTAATTTTTGATTCCGCTTCTATACGTTTTTTACATTTTCAGGGTATCAAGTAACGTCAGGTAAATTTTTTAGTCAAAATAAATTACTTTACGTCGCAAGTGCACCCAAATCAGATAAATACAAGGGAAAGGTAAATGTTTTTTCACGATTTTACTACCAGCCAAGCACTAGTGTAGCCAGCGACAACATGTATTGCCGGATTAGAAAAAAATATTTTCAAACAACTGTCACCGTCGGGACTTAAATCCGAATCTTACCACTTTCGAAAGATGAACTGTTGGGATATGGCACCGTAGAGTAACTGATAAATCATTCCTAGAGTCCGTTTGACATCCATGTTATATAAATAAATAAATAAATCACGAAAGTGGAAAGATTCGGATTTAAGTCCCGACGGTGACAGTTGCTTGAAAATACATTTATAGCATTGTAACAATGGACGTTTCTTAACAATGATAGCAAGCGATATAGATCCTCTACTAACTATTAATTATTTAGTCTTACGAACTATACCGTAGTGAACATTTACTAATGAAAAATTAATTATATTTTTAGGTAGTTTTGTACGATTTAAACACCTTTTTTCAACAATTGGTTCCGCATGATCGGTACACGATATTAAGGGGTGAACAAATAGGCTCGTATTTTGGTGCCTCTTTGGCCGTCACTGATATCAATTCGGACAATTTGGATGACCTCATCATTGGAGCTCCATTTTATTCTCAAGATTGGGATGAAGGTCGTGTTTATGTTTATTTAGGAAGCAATTATGATTTTAATCCAAATGTACAAAAACTCGATGGCTTCACACCTGGAGGCAGATTTGGAACTTCTTTGATGGCACTGGGAGACATTAATGGGGATGGCTATAAAGGTTTTTAATGATTTTTTAAAATATAATTATATTATTAAACGTTTTGATAATACAAATGTAATACCAGCTTACGAACTAACGTGTTTTTTGAACAAGCTCATCGACCAGTAGAATAACCACACCGAGACATTTCCTAAAAGTCAATAGGTTCAGCCGTTTCGGAGACTAGCCTGGACAAATAAACAATTTTTACATTTTTTTAAATTTTACACAGTAACCTCAAATATTTCCGGTATAAAAAGTATAGTCTAAAATAATCTTTGAAAAGTCCTCTACCTGTAAATGAAAGTCTCGTCAAAATCGGTTCAGTCGTTTCGGACAAACAAACAGACAGACAAAAAATTAAAAATTGTGAACTTAGGTTGAATAACCATATGAACTTAGGAAAAGGAATTTATTCCGAAATCACAGACAGACACTGAAATTTTATTTATATGAATTATTTAAATAGATGTTTAATTTCAAGAGCAATGCTTCCACCATTGGCAAGTTTACTAAGCTGTTTAGTAGTTGCTGATTGCATTTAAATATAATTCCAATAACAAAATGGTGGTGGTTAAGAACTGTAACTAAATTGTTGTTTTTCTAATAGAACATAATTCGCTCATTTAGATTTGGCAGTGGGTGCGCCTTACGGCGAAGATCAAGGAGCTGTATATATTTATAATGGTCAAAAGAGTGAGCCTTATTTAAAATTAAGTCAAAAACTTGTCGCGAAAAACATATACTCAGGATTGAACGGATTCGGGATAAGTATTTCAAGGCCTGCAGATGTCGACAATAATAAATATTCAGGTAAAGAGATCGCATTAGAGCGAAAACAGGAGTCCAAAATGCAATAGAATTTACAACAATAATTTCGGAATTGAAATTTGTTAGAGGTCAGTTCTGAGTATCAAAATAAGTTAGCGCGGCAGGAAAAGCTATGCGTCAGCCATCTTGACAAATGACTGATCCTGCGAAGAAAACACAAGTGATATTTTTTATAGAAAAATCAATGGATGATCTTATATATTTACAATATTTTTTCGCGAAATCAATATTTTAAGACTTATTACGCTGAATATATTTACTTTTTAGTTTTTGGTAAACAGTCAGTTATGTATAGCAAAAACTTAAAAGTAAAAAAATTCTACGAGATAACTCTTAAAAAATGAATTTTACGAAAAAATAAAAGATAGATTATTATTCATATTTTTACAAGAAAGCTTCTTGCGTTTTTTCTTAGGACTTTCCGTTACTTGTTTTATATGTAGACTGACTCACTAACAAATAAAAAATTGCTTTTGTATTGTTGCAGGAAAAAAATTGTCTGCGGATTGAACTCAATTTTTCTTTTAATTTTTGTTATAGATATTGCAGTGGGAGCTCATAAATCAGGCCACGTCGTAATATTTAGAACCAAACCGGTTATAAAATTAACTTCCACTCTTTCAACTTCAAAGTCTAGTCTTTCTTTCACTGATAACTTTTTCAATATAACGATTTGTCAGTCGTACTCTGGACATAATTTACCCGATTCAATAGGTAAAAATATTGTTTTTTTTTTTTTTGTTTCTCATTACTAGAACATCGTGAATCGGTACAAACAGCATAAATCTGCAAGTTTGTGAATTTTCATAACATCCTTCGTAAAAACCGACATGAGGAACAAGATACATTTCCCGAAATTGTTTTCCAAAATAGTTTTTTGGATGAAAATATTACATTTAAATTTTAAAAACTCTGGAAATTAATCTGATCTCACCTCGGACATGAATTTTGATCCTATCACCATATGCTAATGTTCTTAAAGAATGAGGGAAAATTGGCGACTAAAATTATGGGATTTGCTGGATCTCATCGAAGATCCATCTTTACGCGATTCATGGAGCCCCCTTGCCCATGCGACAAAATAACAATTAAAACTGGAATATTGTTTATTTCTGTCGATAATAATTTCTGTGTTTTCTAAAATGCCATGCGCCCTCGTTTGGCTTAAGGCGACCCTGTCTTATTGTGGTGCTTGCAGATGTTGATTTTTGATGTGGTGCTTCACGGCTAAGAAAAATTAATATAACTGATTTTTATCGCTTTTTTATTTTGTCATAAAATCTTTGTTAATTGTGCATTTCAGAAGTAATAAGTGTATTAGCTATTGACTCAAAATTGGTACGATTTTACATTCAAGGAAAATCGACGAAAGATTTTGTCTATGAACGTAAAATTAATATTACTGTAACCAGTACTAACTGTGAAAAGATAACCGTCATTAAAAAGGTAATAACTGAACTTATTTAACACTGAACTTGCGTTGTTGCTTTCGCTTTGATAAAGTCGCTAGAGAAATTATTTAACTGAAGCTTAAAATTTTATTTTTGTTGACAGGACGGTGTAAAAGATTTTGAACATCCTATTTTTATTTCTTTGAAGCAAAATTTGACACAAGACATTAAAGAAAAAAGCGTTATCGTAGTAAAAAGAAATGGTGATGTTATAGGTAAGGTAATAGCGATACAATCTAAATAAGTATATAAAATCGCTTGTCCTGACTGACTGACTGATTTGAACAAAACTCTAAAATCTTGCATAATATGTATAAGAGTTTAGAGTTTTGTTCAAATTGAAAAACTTTGTTCAAATGTGCTGAGAAATTCTACGCAAGTATCCAAGGTCATAGGTACACAATATGTTACCTTGTTCATGAACGACGTCAGCTGGGAAAACGTTTAATATTATAACAATGACATGCAAGTACCGGAATATAATATTATTTATTTTCGTGCGTTTTTAGGGCAAGATAATTTCAACAAAGTTAAGCCGGTTTTAAGTTCTGATTCTCAATTTAAAACATATGCACAAATTCCGTTTTCAAAAGGATGTCAGTCTGAAAAATGTAATGTGACTTTACAATTACAGCTCGGAATCAGGTAATATAGTCGAGATCAAAGGGATGTCATTGTTTGTTTGGCATTTGTCTATTACTAGCCCACCACTGTCACTGTTCTGATCTGAGAACTGGTGAAAGAATCAATTGAATTTTCAATTTAAAATTAAAAATAAGAATAGTAACGCGTGCGCGAGAAAGTACAATTCAATAGTAATTTGTTTTGGACCTACTATTAGAAGTTAAGTTTGTTACACAAGTGAAATGTCAATCGTTTTGAAGATACTGAAAATGAATACAAAAAGGCATAGGATAACAAATACTCTATAGGGCACAATGGTATTTTAAATATTTCTGGCGCTTGTAACTACACGTCAGTAATATACCGCATTACGCATTAGATTTACGATCTACTATAACGTATATATTGTTTTTTTTTTAACACAGTAATGCAAATTATACCATTGGATCTGGAGGAATTATCGAAGTAAGCGTCGCTATTAAAAACATCGGAGAAACAGCATATCCTGTAGAAGTTTCAGTAAATTCTCCGTTTGACAAAACTAGAAATTTAGCGATTATCTGTCCAGAAAATACCAACCATAATTTGACATCTGAAAGCTGCGTGTTTTTTAATCCTTTTGATAATGGACATAGTGTATGTATATGCTACTGTTTGTATCACGATTCTACGATTAAGTTGCTTGTAGATCGTTAGAGAAACCAACCAACAGCATAAGACCGCACACTACTCGCTGATGTATCGCAAACGCGCGACTGTCCAAAACTTGCGATGGATTCTGATGAGGCGGTAATCTTTGCTCGTAGGTGCGCGAATGCGACACAAATGCATCGATTGATGCTCGCGCGAAATTGCGATTAAGTCTCCAGTTCGAGTGATCGAATGAGAATTACTAAATCGTGCGTTTTTATTCAAAAAGTAGCATTGAGTGTTGGCCCTATAAGCGAGTAATGTGTATCAAAAAGGGCAGAGCCGGCTTTATATTTGTAAGGGGCCTAAGCAGTAGTTCTAGGAGATGTCCTTAACCTCAGAAATAATTCAACCTAATTAAATCCTAAAATCGAACAAGTAAATGACTCTATATCAATTATTTTTAGAGGTATTTATTTTTTGAAAATTAAACTAAACTGTGACCCTAAGCAACAGCTTATTTTGTTTATTGCCAAATCCGGCCCTGCATACGCTTAAGTATGAATTTACTTTAAAAAATTCTTGTTTTAATAAACAGGTGTCTTGAATATTGTTTTTTATTATACAGGAAACCGCTATAATAAAAATTGATATGTCTCAATTTGATATGTTAAACAAATCGGAGAGTTTAATTTTTGAATTTGTGACAATCAGCGGCCACGAACCGAATCCAAAATTTAAAAAGGGCACTAAAATTAATTTTGTTTATGACGCAAACTTAATTCTAACTGGGTAAGTGATTGATAAGGGCCTAATCATAACATGTAGGAATAGAATTTGTTCAAATTTTGAAATTAAATTTTATTATAGAAAACCAAAACAAGAAATTTACTTACTGGGTGGCAATGAGTCAGTCAAAGAAATCGAATTTCAGCAAATTTATACGGTAAGTTCAAATGAAAAGAATACAGAAAATAAAACCTTAAGAGTTCAACCATTTCAAAACCGAATTAACAGTAATTAATAATTATCTCCTAAGCTAAAAGAGATACGAAAAACAGTTTCAGACGAAATTTGTCGATCTTGAAATTATACACAACAAAGATTTTTACGCTTTAGTCCCTATCTCTCACAATTTCGATGCAAAATTGATTTTTAACATTTTTTACACTATTAAACCAAACACACATTGTATCATCTTAATCGCGTGTGAAGCCCTGGGTAACGACTAGTACTAAATATTGTTTATTTCTTTTTAAGATTGAAAAATTCGGTCAAAGCAATGTAGCGAAAATCAATTTAATTATCGATATTCCTACATCTGTAGACGGCGTAAGTTTTCATCAATTGAACTACAATGGAAAGTTGAATAAACAAAATTTCCATTGTGATTATTCAAGTGAACTAACACTTAAAAAAGAAATGCCAAAAATCTCTAACTTGGATGACACAAGTTCCCTAAAACGTAACATCAACAAACGCAGTACTAATAATCAAAAAAGTTCTGCTAATCAAACAACAACCGGAGTCTCTCAAGTTGTGGATTTACCTTTGGCAAGAACTTTGTTTTTGAATTGTTCCGATAACACTATTACTTGCAGTCGACTCAGCTGTCATATCGGTCCGTTTATGGACACAAACGGAGCAACGCTTCAGCTGCAAATGAAACTCAATATTAGCGAGATTTTAAGTAAGTTATTGTCTTTTGGAAAATAAGTTTTGGTGTCCGTACCAAAATTGGAAAAACAAAACACTCAAGGTTCACACCAAATAAATCGGATCGGTTCAACTCGATATGTTTGGAAGTTTTGGAATACATGAAGTTAAATGAGTTCCCACACACTAGTCGATTCGGATCGACTCTACAACATTCGTTGTGCGCAAATACTGCCGTGCCATGTCGTTCCGATTCAGTGGGTGTGAACTTTTATAGGCCACTTCTGTGCCTGTCCGTCCGTCCGTCTGTCACAAGCTCCCAGAGCCACAAAGCTAGAGACGAAATTCGATATAGTTTTTCGTAATGTTTTGTACATACTATAGAGACATAATATACAGATTGTATCAAATGAAAGCTGTCCATAGGACGCTCTGTGTGTACGACAGAGAACAATATACAAACGATAAGTAAGAGTGAGATAAATGATAGCTCATAGTTACCGTGGTTACTGGAAATAAATAATACTTGTAAATCTTTTTACCAGTTTACAAACTAAAACAACTAAACCGTAATATTAATTCGTATTATTATTATATCTGGTACAACAGTTTGAACAATAATTTTAATATTAAATAAAACGAAACTACTTGCGATTACTGTTCAAAATATTTTTTTATTTATAAAAACGTTTCTACCAAATTTTTGGTCCTTTTCAAAAAAAAAAAAAAAATTTGGTAGAAACGTTTTTATAAATAAAAAAATATTTTGAACAGTAATCGCAAGTAGTTTCGTTTTATTTAATATTATATTACTGTTGGTAGAGTCAATATTATTAATAATTTTAATAATTAATTTATTAAGTGTTCGAAAAGACCTCCACGTATGAGATTGCGAATTGTTGTGGTAGAAGGAGTCGGTCTGTTTTCAAAGGCAGCTACAAATAAATTTATTACGTCGGCGGTTGAATTACCACCATAAAACCATTTAATTATTTGGATTTTTTCGTGAACAATATAAATAGTCATTTTATCAATAATTTCGGTAGGGACTACAGACTGTCATTAATTGATAAAATGACTATTTTTACTTAGAAAACAAAGATGTTTATTTAAATTTATTTTACAGTAACCACAGTAATTCCTACCTATTAGCGATCATTTATCTCACTCTTACTTAACGTTTGTACATAGTGCTCTGTCTTACACATAGAGTGCCCTATGGCCTATGGACAGCTTTCATTTGATACAATCTGTATAATATGTTTGTAATGATTCATGCGACTAGAAGTTTCACATCTGGAGAGTGTAGTGTAAACTGCACTGACCATATTTTTAAGATCACCGACAGTCAATTTTCTTGTGCTTAGTACACAAACATATTTTCAATATATTTTATATTTTTTAATAAACTGAAGTCTTATTTTTTAACTCTTTTTTGCTCGAATTTTTCAATAACTTGAACCAAAGTTGATTTTTTAAACTGATTTCAACTATTTTTATTTTAGAGAAACTAATCCAAACGAAAGACATTATTTATTTTTCAACGAACGGATCAATTAATGAGCAGAGGTAACTAAGCGTTTTAAGTAAACAGCTGCAAAGATTCACCAAAATCAGTAAACTGTAACTATTTTTTAACAGGTCAAAATCTGCAACGGTTGCAACCACATTCAATATCGGTTTCGAAAAAGAGAAATTAGACTGGATCAAAACGACCATATTTTCAGTTCTGATTAGTATAATGATTTTAATCGTTGTAACTGGTATTCTTATGAAGGTTAGTATAATCTAAATTGGATTAGAATATATGTACTATAGAGGCTGGAGTCAGATAGAGAAGTGTGACTGTCTTTTACGTCATCAAACGGCCGTGTATGCTCCGTGTTTAAAATAAGCATTTCTTTAATTCTTTTTTGAAATTAAGGGAAAGAATTTGTTTTACATTATTTGTTTATGTATATGAGGAATAATATTCACTGTTTTTTTTAAATTTCTATACGTGGCTTGGATCAAGGTTATTAGAATCTAAGGTTGTGCGTTAGCATTGTCGAAGGTATGACTAGGCGAGACGCGAAAGATGGTGGGAGAAGTAGACTTGTGACGTCACATGGAGTCTTTTTCCAAACAGTCGAGATTAACAATAATTGAAAAACTAAGCATGGCCATCGATGACGTAAGCAAACGACTCAACCAATCACAGGCGTGATCAAGTTTATAGACTCTTACGCCCAACCTTCTAGTATTCTAATAACCTTGGGCTTGGATGACTCTATTATGTGCAAAGTCTATCGGATTTCCTGGACAATGGATTTTTGATATTGCGTTATCAAAACATATGTCTATATTTTCAATTTTGGTTTGAGATCTCACGCAAATAGATTCGTTTTTATTTTTGTAGGCTGGATTTTTCCAACGAAAGAAAAAGGAAGAGATGGAGAAATTCAGGGAACAGATGAAAGAAGCAGAAGTATGTAAATATAAAAAAAAATATGAGGCAATAAGTTTAGAGAAACTCATTTTTTATATTTTATAGATAACGCGAGAATCACATTTTGAAGAAATTTATGATGGCACCAACGAAATGAAACCTGACAATAGTGACGACATCAAAATAGCACATCAAATTTAAAAAAAAATTTGCACTTCAATGTGTCTGATTCTACGTAAATGTGATGAAAAATTTCGTGAATTTAACTACGCTATTTCCTAAAATTTTTAACAGATGAAAATAATGTATGTAGACATTTTCCAATTTTGTCTTATGATGTATAATTGTAGATTTTTACTGTTGACATATTTTTATTTTAATAAATGAATATTTTCTAGATTGTATATTTTTAAAATTCCAAAAAACTTGGATCTTCAAAAAATGTTTTTTTGTTGTATTTTACTCTTCATCGCGCAAAACTGTTTCGCCTTCCAACTTTCTCAAATTTGGTAGTCTTCTCGTCGCTTCAGCTCTGAAAGCATCTGGGTCCATGTTATCGTACAGAGGATTTCCTTAAAAAACAAACAAATATTATTAATTTAACTTCCAGATCAAATTAAATTTGTATATTGTAATATGTTTGTTGACAAGTTCTCTAATGGTTCTAGAACTTTTCAGAGCCGACGAGACACGAGGCTAGCCAAATTATCTAAATAATCTAAATGTTTTCACTCCCAACCAACCGCGTCATTAGATGTTTCATATCAAAAAGTTTAGAACTGCCAGAATAGGGATGTTGACTGTATTCAAATAAAAACATAATTTTAATGTTAATTAATATTTAATAATTAAAAAGTAATAAAATCACTCTCAAGTCACGTGACAACGGACACCAATCAGAGCGCATGACATCATGGAGTCATGTACAAGCATCAGACGCTGTCAAAGGCTTCATAGTTTAGTTAATATTTAGTGTGTAATTCATTATCATTTGTTTATAGGAAACGTCAAATTACATGTAACTATAGCAACAGCTACGAAATTATAGAATGGTAGTTCCCGTGTAAAGTTGTAAACTTTTGAGCCTCCTTTGGTATGATCGGATGACGTCACGGCATCACATGACAAGTATTGGCGTTTTGGACCAAAATTTGAAACGAAATTTAAAATACATGATTTTTAAGGCTTGAGTCGTATTTAAATAAAAATAATAAATATTTGTGGCTATATTAGGTACTTATGCACGATTTAAAACACTTTCCCAAAAATAGTCAACATCCCTATATTGCACCAATAAACACACCTTAATCCTTATATATTCTTGAACTAACCCAATGCCTTTTACAACGGCCCCGGAGATAGTGAAAGTCTACTGTACCTATACTTTCTTAATTCTAAGCACTGTTTACCTGTAAATAACAAATCTTCCAGCGATGGACATTCTTGCAACTTGTTAAATTCCCCCCATTCTTTTACGACATTGTTACTCATATATAATACTCTCAATTTTTTCATGACGCCAATACCTTTGACTTTTTCAATTAAATTGTATGAAATCCATAACTCTTCCAAAGTGTCAGCTAAGGCTTCCTAAGTACGCAAATAGGATTCAGATCCGAGTTTTGGTCGAAAAGTAGTCGGGCATGGAAAAGGCATTAGTTTCTGCCCGTCTCTTCTTATAGTTAGGGAGAGAGCTAGTGATGATTTTACTCATAGTATTTCCTCAAACCTGGGTTTTTGTGAGTTCATTAAGTCCTCTATTCTAAACATAAAAACTGTAGTTTGGTAGCTGAGAGAGGACAATGCGTGGGTGGACGCGGTCAAAGAGGTGTGAAAAACAAAATGACCTCGTTTAGCGCTGTTTCCCATAGCGCAGGAGCTTATTGGAACATATCTCCCGCGTTAAGCGGGGTCTTACTTTACATGTATTTCGCAGTTTGAAAAAATGTGTTATATTAATATGTTAAGAATCAAATTAGTTGACGCGCTTCTGGTTATTATATCATTCCAAATGTCTGATATGGGATATAATATATTAATGAATTATTTTCAAAATCTTACCAGCCCTGAGAAATTTTTTATATAGTTTCTGCCAAGTGATAATATTTTTAAATTTTTTAATGAACTGATGCCGGCAATTTTTTCTATCATGTTTGTAGATAAACTCAGTTTTCTAAAAGGGTGAAAAAAGGAAATTATACTAAATGCAATACTATTCATGAAGTGAAGTGTCTTGTATTACACAATTTAATTGGATACTTACTGACAGTTTGTGAGCACCGAAAGAGAATTATCCATTTTTTCAATTGGAAGCCATTGAAATTGAAATCCGACATCTAATGCTTCACCTATATCTTCACCAGGATATTTTTCTTCCCAACGTTTAATTGCATCTTTAATAGTTGTAGCCTTAGCCATTCTTTCTGTAGAATTTTCGATTTATTCGTTTTATTCGGTTTTAAATACTTGTTTACGTCGTTATAGTTACATTGATTAATTATTGATTAGTTTAAAATACCGCGCGTTTATTTCGACAACGAAGAACAAAAAGAAGAGATAAAGTTGAACAAATCATGTGACTTTGGTTGTCCAATCAGGAGTTGTCAGTTTTATCATTATTAGTAAAGAACAGTGTGTTTTAACCCTAGTTTGTTAAGTAAAATTAATAAATAATGTCCAAAAAAATAGGCTAGTTTCGTTTTATTTTGTTTATAGTGAACATAAAGCATCAATGTTAATTATTCTAGGCCATCACGTGCTTCTAGTTGTGTAAATAGTGCGTGATATGCGTTTTAAATAAGGGGTGTAACTTTTGACGCCGTGGCTCTAATTGAAATTCTATGTTTTTGTAATTTCCATGCAAGATCGGTTGTTCTTTGACAGTCCATCGAGAAAATCTGCATCTCTGGTACTCTAATTCATAATGGTTAGTATAATTTCATTTTCAATTCAATTCTTTGGGTTAGGTTGTAATGTTTGACAGTCGGTTTCATCAATGGAATGTCTGTTAGGTTAGTTAAATTTAGAGAAGTGCGCAAACGCTTTCAATCATCAATCAGCTAGTTTTTACATTTTTCCGATTTTCAGGAGACGAAAAACAAATCGGAAAAAGGAAAGAACGGAGACGGAGATAATGAGGTAAGCAAAATATGTATTTGCTTTTGTTACGTAACTTTACAAAATATATGTTTATGACAACTAGCTACGCTAATAGCTTGTTATTATTTTGGTTAAATATTGTTTACTGTGCTATTTCTAGACACACGTTTTAATAGAGTTTCTTCAATGCCAGTATTTAAACATAATATTTTGTATAAGTTTTGAATCCCTTGTTTTCTAAAATACGTCACAAAAACAACTATTTGACATTGATTTGACAGATGATGTTCAAATAGAAATGTATTTGCATAGTTTTTGTCGTTTCTTTTTTTATATCTTCGTAATTGAAAACAACTATTAATAAGTATTTAAAATTTATATACGATAAATTGCAAACCCATTAATGAATGTATAATAATTATGAAAGAATGAAAAGATAGGTTAAGTTGATGCAATTTTAAAAATTAATTTTAACCCTTGTTAATCTCACAATTCAGCTCTGGAAGTTTTTTCGGTAAATTAAAAACATCCTCATAAGTATTAACGACGTTCAAAATGTACTTTGGGTACTGCTTAGATATTTGACTTTTAACTTGACGAATACAAAAGAAGTCATCATTTTAAGGTTAAAAAAGAAAATTTTGGAAACTGTTAGATCCCAATTTTACGTTCAATACATAAAAAATCATCAGAAAAAATATAAGTTTTGCTGCTAGGAAAGTTTCTTACGTTCACGCGAGCAAAAGCTAGTAGTATTGGTAGTATATAGAACGAATGTCAAAAGACTACATTAGTAGCTTTTATACTATTTGTTATTGTGTCACGAAATCTGCTTTACAAATGTGCAACCTTGTTATTTTTTAGAATGTAAGTAAAAAAAAAAAACTATAGTAAGTTCGTCCTTTCGTAGAGGTGCCAATAATATATATAGGGAGTTTCTAATAGTTCGACATGATTTTTTTACAAAAACATTTTACAATTCATTGTTAAGAAACATTCATTGTTGTAGCACTATATTAGAAAAATTTATTTTTCCAACACGTCACCGTCGGGATTTAAACCCGAATCTTTCCACTTTCGCGGCGGAATGAGTTGTCAATTGCACACAATTCAACATTTTAATCCTTCATAATATAGCGATTTACAACACTCAAATCCACTACATGCGAGAGCCAATTATTTTTAGCTGTAGCTAGACATTAACTCTCACAGTAGCGAGGACTCTTGAATGAATCAAAGATGAACTTTCCATTTTTAATTCAGCTGGTACGTAAGCTACAAGCGTATGTAAAAATCTACTAATATTTTATAATTCTGATAGCGTTACCACCATCACCCATTACAATTAGCGATTATGTGATTTTGTATTTGGCCTAAATTCCGGCCTTATGTCAAATCCTAAAAACAAATAGAGCGTTAATTTTGTGTGTGCGTTGAAAATAGATAGATAAGCATTTAATTTAACCGTGGCTTTTGATCAGCTGATACGTGAATCGGACTAAATAAGTGGTAGATATTATAAATTATAGACGCTCGATATCAGAGATCGCGTTCGTCTAGTATAGATTACGAAATAGAAGTTTTTTTAGATGTTGTGTTAAGAAATTCGCAAATGAATTTAATATGAACATTCAGTACACGATTTTCCGATGATTTATATGCAGCACTTTGCCGAGGTCAAAGCATGTTATTTTCGCGCAATTATAGTGTACTTAATTGCTTACGTTGTGTGTGGACACTATGCCACGTGATCCGTCAGCATAGGTAAATTTCGGATTTATTATTTACTAGCGGTTTACCCGCGACTTTGTTCACGTGGTATAGATTGCACCCGCAATAGGAATGTTGACTATTTTTGGTAAAGTGTTTTAAATCGTGCATAAGTACCTAATTTAACCTATAAATATTTTTTATAATTTTTTAAATACGACTCACGCTTTAAAAATAATGTATTTTAAATTCCGTTTCAAATTTCGCTCCAAAACGCGACGTGACTGCCGTGACGTCGCAGGCTCATAAACACTGCTTAACTGATGAGGTGATAGGTTTTTTCGTAATTGTTGTCATAGAAATTTTAAAATAAATTACACACTCTCAATATTAACGACCAGTGAAGCCTTTTGACAGCGTGAACAGCGTCCTCCTCTATGATAGCGTATGATGATGTTTATGAGCCAGTGATGTCATGCACTTTGATTGGTGTTCGTTGTCACGTGGCTTGAGAGTGGTGTAATTACGTTTTATTTATTAAATATTAATTGAATTCCTTCAAAAAAACAAAAAATATTGTGTTTTTTAGTATTTTTATCATAGAAACGTTAAAATTATGTTTTTATTTGAATACAGTCAATATCCCTATTCTTTTATATAAAATTCACCGCCACCCCGTTCGGGTGGATGTGTTCAAAAGACAGTCGAACATGTATTTCTTTATTTTCTAAGAAGAGTATTTTTCCCGAGTCTCACGTCTTTAGCAATTTCAGAAATATAGCGTATCCTTTATGAATGTTACCCTCCCTCTTTCATCCCCTTAAGGCTTATTTTTGGCATAAAATGTACCGTAGATCATTCCTGGCATAGTCCTTTACCTGTCAGTGAAATACCATCACAATCGGTTCAGTCGTTTCGAAGATTAACCCGGACAAACAATTTTTACATTTTTTCAATTTTTACACAGTAATCCCAAATATTTCCGGGATAAAAAGTAGTCTAAAATAATCTTTGAAATGTTTTCTACCTGTAAATGAAAGTCTCGTTAAAATCGATTCAGCCGTTTCGGAGATGAGTCTGGACAAACAAACAGACAGACAGACAGACAAAAAATTACAACTAGACAATTGAAAATTCAAATGCTAGACTTTGCAACTATGACGTGCGTTGGTGGAGTCTATATATAAAATCCGAGGTATTACGTTTGTAGCTTCGTAAATATGCAAACATTTTAGCGATGTCGTTGCCAAATGGCGATGTTTGTAAACAAATCAGTGCATAAAACCGTCTCGGCTGCGCGTGACTTCGTTTGATAAACGCGACAGGACCGAATTTATTTCTGAGTGCTGCCGAAAAATCACAAATTAATTTATTTTATGGCTACCAAATCCCAGAATTATTATAGAGTTCTAAAGTCCACACCACGGTACAAGGAAGAATGGTAGTATATCTCCCACGTAAAAAAGTGAGTCTCTTATTGGGCCCGCGGAGTAGCGCCGCCAGCTCAGCAGAAGTGCTTGCTGTTTTAAATAAAAAGAGTAAAAATAATTTTCAAAGTATATTACGCAACGCCAACGCATAGGCAAACCCGTTACGCATCTTTTTTAACACAACAAGCATTGCTGGTGCGCTCGCAGCGCTACTCCGCGGGCTCTCCGTGTACTCGCCTAATAAAGCCGGGTCCAGACGTGTGTAACGTGTAATGTAAGATTACGTGTAATTTAGCGTCAACAGTGTGGACAGCACACGAACTCAACGCGAATCGTGAAAGCGAATATTTGTCAAGAGCTGTTTCCACTCAGTTACTATGAACAGCCGAATAGGAAGGTCATGCTAGCTGGTGCTGTTTTTATTTATATATATTTACTAACTGAAGATTTCAGGTCTTTTTTAAAGTAATCCGAATTTTTTGGATCCCAAATAACACGTTTTTCTTGATACAAACTGATAAGTTCAAGCGATTGTTCGTATCGTGAACGTACACACGACACAGCCGTTACGAACGCCGTCCAAACGTGTAGTGCGAGCGCCTTTGTGCTCGCGCTAAAAACCGACAGCCGATGGATCACGGCGAGCGCCGGCGCGAGCGTTACATGTAATGCTCGTAGTGCCGTCCACAAGCAGAATCCGTGTTACATTACGCGATGGATTACATTACGCGTTAAAGCCAATTCAGACTAGCCGTTCTCCGTTACGATTCACCGGTCCGGTTGGGAGCTCGACCAATCAGGGCGTAGTAGTTCCCGATTGCGGTTCGGTTCGAGCGTTTAGGTTCAGCTCTAATTTCAACCGGACCATTCGCAACCGTAGCCAATGAGAACGCTTGCTGGAGTCACGTGACTAGTCAGCTGTTTTTGTTGACGTTTAACTACACATCAAACGTCAAATCATATTTCGAAATTGCGCATGCGCACCGAGAATAATCGTAGAACCGAATCGGGATAGTGTGAGCAGCCTAGATTAATCGAAAACCGAACCGGACCGGTGAATCGTAACCGAGAACGGCTAATCTGAATTTGCTTTTACACACGTCTGGACCCGGCTTAAGAGTTTCACCCCTTCCATGTATAAAAGAATATAAGATATACTACCATTCTTTCTTATACCGTGGTCCACACCTACTGAATCGGATCGGATTGGATGTTGCACAATTAATGCCAAATTTTTTCTAGTAAATCGTACATAAATTACAAAAGTAGTCCATTAGAAACCTAGATTTGTCCTTTATCTTCCCTATAGAGTGAGAATTTTTGCAGAATGCTAACGAATAAGTCTACAATCAGTTGACAGCCGAAGCTCTATTTTTGGCTTAAATTCCGAGCGTTCCGACAGCCTTAACCGCTCTTCGTGGGAGTCACAGACCAATTAGAAAAAAAAAACTTTTATTAATTTGAGGTAAACATATTTTTTCCATTGACTGAGCAAGCAACGTAGGAGACACTTTGAGTGAAAATTAGGAATTAAAAATAAGGGAGTGAAGTCAGTTGAAAATAGATGGGTGTTGAAAATACATTAGTCTGACTGTGTATCACTTTACAGTTTTGCAATATTTTTCATAGTTTAACCAACGGATACCAAGTACACCAATTTAGATCAGTTATCTCGTGCAGGAGATCTCCGATTTTCTTTACACTTTTGTTCGCTATTCATCGCCTTTTTATCGTAGCCTGTGCGAAATTTAAGTTCGTACAAAACGCTTGCTTATTGTACAGGGTGGCCAACTAAGAATGCGAGGTACTGTATCTGGGAAACTATCCATCGTAGAGACTTGCGGCAAAAAAAAAATATTACTAAAACGGCCAAGAGAAAAACCTGGAAAATATTTTCAAGTTTCTGAAATGGCCGCTAAAACTTATTTTAAATAAATAAAAACTTAAAGGATTTCCATATAAAATTTTCTTTTGCCTAAATTTTAGGTTAGGAACAAGATATCGAGATGCGGTTTTCGCGAGTTTGTTAAGGCATCATTTAGCTACTTCGCCATGAAAAAAACATTATACCAATGCATTTAATTTTTTCGAAAAAATTAACCGTTTCTGTCGGAATGTCGAAAAAAGCCCTCTAGCGGCGACATATGAAACCAAGAAAACTTCAAATATTATAACATTTGTAGCCCTGGAATAGCTCTTTTCAACTAGCTCAAGTTTGTTAAAATCGGCTCAGCCGTTTCGAAGATACAGGATGTTGTTTAGGGAAACTTTTGAATACCCCCCACCACTTTTTCTTTAGAGATACAGCAAAACTTTTCAAACAAAAAAGGTTCCGATTATCGTCGACTTTAAAGATCAGGCATTTTTTTGTTAGCTTAATATAGCGGAATTCACAGAAACATCACTTTTTTAGATTCAAGATTGCAGTTACGCCCCCTAGCGGCCATTTCAGAAACTTGAAAATATTTTCCAGGTTTTTCTCTTGGTCGTTTTACTAATATTTTTTTTTGCCGCAAGTCTCTACGATGGATAATTTCCCAGATACAGTACCTCGCATTCTTAGTTGGCCACCCTGTACACTTTTCTAAGAGGCTGCCAGTAGACTATTTATATTTACATCCTGAATCTCAAAATATTAGCCTTTAGGAATTTCTTGCAATTTTTGACCACGAACTCTTGTATGATTATTGCATAGATTTGCAGTGTGTTTATTACAGCCCTGTGAATTAAAGCGCTCAGAGATCAACCGGCCCGGTGTTTAATAATAATTTGTAGAGCAAAAAGCAGGTTGCTAAATGCTAAATAAAAATAAAGTTAGTATAGAACGCGCGGTTCACCGTCTGCATCGCTAAAAGCGACTCGTTCTTCTCTATATTCACTCTCTCTGTCACTCTTTTTCTGCGTATAATTTGCGGATCTTCGTTTGTAATTTAATTCTATCGTTGTTTTCTCGTGTTAATTGATTAATGTCAGAAAATCTGAGTTGATAATGACCTTAGATTGTGACTTTAGAGCAACAGACGGATGTCGTCGATGATTTGAGAATCGTACTCACTAAAAAACAATTGCTGAATCGGCACAAAACATGTCGTTTTTCCGGTTAAATTGTTTTCAGAAAACAGTTAAAGATCGTTTCAGCCTATTAATTATTTTTCGAGCAGGATCGATTTAAAATTCTACGATTTTTTTCTGATGGAGAAAAATGTATGGTCATAATCCAAGGCTATTATATCGAACTAGAATTTCTGATAACGTTTTCAGCCATCTAGCATCAGTGCGTGTTGGTTGTTTACAAACAAGTAATTTATTTATATAAATAATTAACGTTAATAAAATCAAAATAACAAAAAACTTCTCGCATTTGTGCTAATGCTGAGATAAAAAATAAGATTAGTTTCGTAAAAACTCAAATAATGTGACCATGAAATACACTCGTGCTAGGTTGCAGAAATGATTGTCAAATAATTTGATTTGACAATGACCTTAGATTGTGAACATACATATTTCTCCATAAGAAAAGCATTGTAGACTTTTAATTCGATTCTGTTCGAAAAATAATTGATCGATTGGAATGATATTTTCTCGAAACTGTGTATTACGTGTATTTAACGTAGTTTTTTGCATAATTTTTACTTCAAAACGACGTTTTTCTACGCATTTTAATCAAAATTTGACTTGAAAAACGAACTTTTGCTGTGTAGATCAAGCATTTGTTTTTGTGTGAATACAATCTAATGTTGGACATGACAGGGCGTTTGAATACGACATTAAACTGCTCTTGCATGTATGAAAACTGTAATTATATATTATAACAATCTAAGGTTATTGGCAAATCCAATTTTTTGACAATGTTTTGTGCAACCCAGCATCGATGTCACAATATCATAACGTTACCATAGTTACAAAGTGTTGAAATATAATACTGTGACGTCATCTAACGTTCGAGTAACTTCGACGCGTCATCGTCTCTCTTTTTGTGTAACTACTTAAAAACGTTAAAACTTCGATTTTTTTTTTGAATAAACAAAAATAGTGGTACCGATTGGTAGACGGTAATGATATTAATTGGCGAGCGTCTATAATCTACAGGCTATGAAGTATTATCTGTTGATAAATTTAAAGACGCTAAAAAATGAATACGCCGAGTGAAATGATATTATTATATCGACTTTGGAAAGAAAGTGCGATTTGATTTATAACGGAAGGTCGTAACGGCACGCTTCCGGGGGACGCCGGCGTCCCTTTAATAAGGTGGCCTACTGTGGCGCTCGTTGTGACGTCCGCGATGGCGTTCGGCAACTTGTTCCGAAGACGGCGCTCTTCGAAGGCCATTGAAGCCGCACGACCCGTGGTATGTTCTTGTATAGGGTTGCCACCTCTCCCGATTTGAGCGGGAGTCTTCCAAAATTATGGATTAGTTTATACGAAATGATTCAAATGTTGATAGAAGTTCAAACTCAAGACGAAGTGTTATTGATGCAATATCTTGCTATCGACAACAGAACGAAACAGAAAAAGGCAAACGACATTAGATGATTTCTTCACAAAAAACAAAATAGGTCAAATAAGGAGTCTTCCTCATCACAAAACTTATTTCTCGAACTTTTATTTGATTTTCATAAATGTTTTATGAATAAAAATTGGTATTAAACAAAAAAAAACTAACAACTTTTCTTATTATTGATTCTGTTTCACTTGTGCCTATTACCTACGTATTAAGATGACCTCGTTCGCTGTTTCGTATAACGCAGGAATTTATTGGAACGTATCTCCCGCGTTTAGTGGGGTTTTACTGTATAAACTTTTAAGTTAACGCGTGCGATACCACGGGTAAAGATTGCTATAAAATATTCACAAAACAGCAAGGATGCGTGATTACTGGTATATTGATCAAATAATAAGTTTGGTGCTACGTAGTTCGGAAAATAAAATAGCGAATGCAGCTTATGCAAATTATTTCAGTTGTCTATAGTCATTTAGCTATGTAGTTGTTTACGAATTCTACAAGCATTGCGTTTCTTTTTCAGGTAAAGAACATGACTGGTGGTGGTAGCATAACGTCGGGCACTCCGCCCCCGCCGACGGCGCTCAACAAGGCGTCTAACAAGCTGGGTGCCGGGGCCGTCCAGGGACCGCTCATCAAGAAAGACAAACGTCAGAACAGTTCGCGATTCAACATCACGAAGAACAGGGAATTGGAAATGTTGCCAGCAATCAAAGGTATGTTTGACCAAAGTTTGATCGACCGCAATTATTCGCTAGATGTTTGATCAAAGTTTGACCGACCGAAATTATTCGGTAGATGTTTGATCAAAGTTTGATCGACCGAAATTATTCGCCCGATGTTTGATGAAAGTTCGATCGACCGAAATTATTCGGTAGATGTTTAATCAAAGTTTGATCGACCGAAATTATTCGCCGGATGTTTGATGAAAATTCGATCGACCGCAATTATTCGGTAGATGTTTGATCGACCGAAATTATTCGCCGGATGTTTGATGAAAGTTCGATCGACCGCAATTATTCGGTAAATGTTTGATCAAAGTTTGATCGACCGAAATTATTGGGTACATGTTTGTTCAAAGTTTGATCGACAGCAATTATTCGGTAGATGTTTGATCAAAGTTTGATCGACCGAAATTATTCAGTAGGTTCGTTTGATTTGAAATTTGGGTAGTCGTTGATTCAACGAACCAGTTAAATGATTTGCTGATTGGTAGTCAACGAAACAACTGTTTATATTCTTAAAATTAACTAGTTAATGATTCAACTATATGTCTTCAATGAACGAAACGAAACCCTTTGTTTCTTGAGTTGTGATTGGTCAGTGGGATAATCGAACGGCAAGTATTTGTATGTGTTGGTTTCATCTGCTGTCGGAACATACAAACGGCATAACCCTTGACAGACTTGAGTGATTTCAACGAAATTTGGTTCGCACGTTGGAATCTATCGCCGTACGAAGCTTATTTAAAATGGATTTAATCGGAGCATTTTAAGGGGTGTATTTAGGAATTGAACACGGTTTTGAAGCCCAAACACACCGAAAATATTCTCGGAATTGATTCAAAATTGAAATTTAACCTTTATCAATTAAAAGGTGTTCCTAAAGCTTTAGTAAAATCGGCTTGAGAGGACCGGACTTTTATGAAAACGTTTGCGGATAGAGAATTATATTTATTTATAAATTAAAAAAAAATACTAGGTAGGTATATTAAGGAGTTAAGTTTTTTATATTTCCCAAAAAGTCGCACTGGCTGTATTAGCAAATACACTATATTGTCGGCAGGGTTTTGGCACTGCGACCCGTTTTTTTAAATTTATTTTTCGCTACTTGACATTTCACGTTACTTCAATAGTGAGTAGTTGTTAGTAGGCTACCGCGATAGAGGACAATATGGTCCAGTAGTAAGCGTGCTGGCTTCATGATCGGACAGTCGTGGGACGTGGGTTCGAATCCTGCCTCATCTGCTTATAGATGTTTTGTGATGTCGTTTAATTTTAAGTGATTACGTTATTTGATGTCATTAAGACGCTAACGGCCTAAGTTGTCGAGCGTCTATAATATAAAAAATAAATTCACCACGGTATTGGTTCGTTGCCGAGTTGATTCACAGATTCGATTCCAGCTTGAGAAACATGAGAAAATAATAATCTGAAAATTATTAAATATTACTTTTTTGCCCGTTATAAGCGGTCTGTAAAACTAAGCTGTAAGAAGAATGCATTTTGAGTTATCAGCATGTTTTGAAATGGTTTAAAAAAAAAAAAAATATATTTCGGGCACATTGTCAGTCGAAACATCGTATTGTTGCGCATGTTATAAAAATCATGCGCATGCGTCAATTATAAATCCATATTGCTGTTGTAGTTCGTTATGACTATTGCCCTCGTATTTTATTTGAAAAAAGATGCAAGATGCGTATTCTGTTTAGTGAGACGGAAACAGTGCGTTGTTTCTTCCCTTTGAAAGTTTGCTTTCGACACCTTGTTAACACGAGACGACCGATAGCAATGATCCAAGAGTGGAAGGAGGATGAATGTCTTTGGCGATGGCAGTCTTCACAGAATTCCAGCGTTCGAACGGATTCTTCTTGCGGCGCGTCTCTTTCGCTTTTAACGGCGTTCGTTATAAAGTTAGCTACACATCGACGCTTTGAACACTTTTCTCTCAGTGACTCTTGTCAATCAGTATTTTAATTTTGAAGTTTAACTTCTTTAGCGACGTATCTGTTTGAAAAAAGTAAAATTCGGGGGGAAGTAGAATTGTTCCCGAAAGGGGAAGTTAGTTTGTCTCCCAAATTACATGAAACTGACAAAGACAGAAGTTGAACCTTTTTGCTAAGTACATGTGTATGTGTAAATATTATTAATTAGTTTGACATAACAAAAAATTAAACTTGGGAATAATATTAAAACTAAAGAAGCTAAACTTCTTATGTGAGCTTATTAGGTTGAGACTCATTATAACTTTTTAACTATAACGAGGAATTCCAATCCAACCCGAGAAATTTGCTTACATTTTTGTTGAGAATTTTTCGGAAACTTAGGAAATTCTTCGTCTTGTGCTGTTTTTCTTTCGGGGTTGTTTTTATGGACAATCTCCATTTTTTCTCTGTTTATATGTTACAGTGTTAATTATGTGTGTTGATAGAAAAATTGAAAAAAAGCTTAGCCACTAAACGTACATTATGGATCAGTTTATACAAAATGATTCAAATGTTGATAGAAGTTCAAAGGCAAGACGAACTATCATTGATGCAATATCTTGCTATCGACAACAGTTTGCTGAACGAAACAGAAAGAGGCAAACGACATTAATTCTTCACAAAAAACAAAATATGTCAAATGAGGAACTTTCTTCATCAGAAACATATAACTTCTTACTCGAATTTTTATTTGATTTTCATAAATGTTTTATGAACAAAAATCGATATTAGCAATAGATAAATCTATAATTCTGTGGCTTGGTCGAAAAAGGGCCTAAGTGCATTTTTTTCATTTTTGAGTTATTGGTCCTATCTTACTAATGACCCGCTCTTTTCAATGAAAAAGGTTCTATCTCATTATCTTTAACGGTTACCGAGATAAAAAATGTAAAAAGGTTCTAACTGAGACTACGTCAATGAAATAAAGGCTTATATTCACTTTAGGCCTTTCATATTGGGGCCTAAGTGTTTTTTTAAATTTATTTCTATATTTAAAAACGACCTAAGTGACATATAAGCCCTTAAATATTGGGCCTATTTACTCTTAGGCCCTTTTCGTAATAATAATTTTATATCAAGAAAGTGCTAACTGCGACTTAGTAAAATGTGACGGCAATTGTCCGTGGCCTATGTTAACATAGGCCTTTTTTTAAATAGATTTGTACATTTTTTAAGAAGACCTAAGTGTCACATTGGTTATGGAATCGAAACAATACCAACCCATGAATTTCTCAAAATGTGTTTTCTAAGCGATATTGTCATATTTTATTATATTTTATTAGATACTATTATTAATTTTCAAATATCTAAAAAAGGGTAGGTGAAAATCGCTTACTTTTTATACAAAGTACCTCTTATAAAAGGGCTTAAGTGCAATTACATTTAAAGAAAGGGCCAAAGTACATAATTTGGGGCCTATATGCTAGTTTTAGTGCCTTATTGCATAGGCCTATGTAACACCATATACATTTTCTGGGGCCTATGTGACAAAAACTTCTGGATTTTTTAAGAATTTTATTTTTTTTTACAAAAAATCAAAAAATATGCGCTAAAAAAGCAATATTACAATTATCAGACATTTTGGACAGAATTTCGCTGATTTACAATATTTTGAAAAAAATAACTTCAACTCCAATTATCTTAAAACTACGTTTTTGTAGTTAGGCCCTTTTTCGACCAAGCCACAGAATTACTTTGTGATAAAAAGGTATTTAACAATAAATGTTACAAAATTAAACAAAAAAAACTAACAACTTTTTTTGTCTCGGTTCTGTTTCACTTATGCCTATTATCTACGTATTAAGGTGACCTCTTTTAGCGCTGTTTCGTATAGCGCGGGAACTTACTGGATCGTACGTCCCGCGTTAAGCGGAGTTTTACTGTATCTTACATCGTGGAGCGGACTTTCTGTGGTATCGTGTCGCGTAGGTGTGCCGCAAGCCTCGTAACTGGCACTAGACGAACGGCCGGCGTCGTCGTGACAGGTAAAACGCGTCTATAATGTAGTGCGGTCGTAGTTCGTGCCGACAGCGAGGGCGCTTCCCCCAATTTTCCGCGACTACTAATGAAGACCACTCGGCACTTCGAATCGCGAATATGTTGTAAACCTGAACTCCTCAATAGTGTTTTAATAACATCGTTATCGAGAGATATTTTGGACCATACGAATCGATGACGGTGTCGCAACGGTGCCTATCTGTAACAATTTAATATGGTGCATTATCGTACACTTATATATAATATCAAAATCATATCAGTATAGTAATATAATAATAATAGCAATTTATTTTATCAGTGTTTAAATAGATGTGTTCGATTAATAAATGTTTTAGTGTAGTGTAAAATTTGCAAATAAAAATATATTTTTAGCTGTTCGGACGGACAGGTCTCTTAATCCGACATTTATTATTGTTAGTCCGATGGACTGTGTGTTGAAGTTTAAAGTAATATTAAAGAAATTAAAAAAAAAAACCCTCTATGAAATGCCGGCTCCAAAATATGGTTTTCGTAATTTTTATAGCTGGTGAAACTTGAAATTTGTCCCGGTGTAAGCAAACAAATGCTTCAGTGTTTTGTCAGGGTTAGAATTTGGATTGTTTGTCGATAAATATTTAGTTTAGTTATAGCTGCATTGCTGTCAGTTTGAGATTATCATGAAAATTTTACAAAAAAAAACTTGTTTAAGGTCGATTAACGTTTTAGTAATTTATTTCGCTGTATTGCACCAAGATTTATTTGTTGAAGGTCGTTGCATTCAGAAAGAAATTTTCTACCAGACTCTATTAAAAATAAATCAGGAACCTTGCATTATGCGTGTAGTTAGCTCAGTAGAGCGAATTCAATCCGTTTTGCACCTGTACGAAGCCGGGGGAGAGCATTTATTATAGTTCAGCTTTAAAGTTCAATTCCAGATATATGTTATAATAGAAACCAGTATCACGGGTAATTGGAATAATGAAAAAAAACCCGGGTCGCAGTGCCAAAACCCTGCCGACAATATAGTGTATTTGCTTGTATAGGGCCGTGTGGTTTTTATACTTTTATTATGTGAAATTAAGTTTGTTTTTGGGCAAAATAAAAAATTTAACCCCTTAATACACCCCTTAAAATAACATTTTTTTCTTAATTGTAATATTATTATCAATCTAACGTCTACACCGAATTAAATACACCCTTCAATAAATAAGCCACTATCTGCAAACTAGTGTTTTCATAAAATTTGTAAATCCGGTCCTGTCGGGTCGATTTTATTAAAATTGTGGGGACACTTTCTAATCACTACCAGAGGGTTAAATTTCAATTTTGAAACGATTCGGAGAATTTTTTCGGTATTTTGGGGCCCAAAAACAGTTTTCAACCCCTAAAAACTACCCTTAAAATAGCCCGATTAGGCCCATTTTAAATAGGCTTCTTGCGGTGATGGGTTTCAACACGTGGCCCAAATTTCGTTGAAATCAATTAACTCTTTCGAAAGTTATCGCGCGTACATATATATATATATATATATATATATATATATACATATATATATAAACATTTTCAAAAATGGTGCCAAAGTGTTTAGGAGGTTATGAAACGTCGAGAAATTTTGGTCCGACCCCTAGGTCCCGCCATCCGACCGACGCCAATAGTGTATGTTGCCATATGGCAAATACACTAATAAATCAATTTAAACACTCATTGATTGCAACGTTTTCGTCTTTTCTTTAATTAAGACTTTTTCAAGCTCTCAATGTGCTTAAATGATAATAAAACTATGATATAATATGCAATTTGGCATTACAAAAAAACAATTATTTTATGCCATATTGCATATTATATCATAGTTTTACTATCATTTAAGCATATTGAGAGCTTGAAAAAGTCTTAATTAAAGAAAAGACGAAACGTTGCAATCAATGAGTGTTTAAATTGATTTATTTTCATTATTCCAATTACCCGTGATCTGTTTTCTATTTATTATAGTCCTAAACCTTCCCCAAGAAATAAACTATCGAATGGTACAAACTGCATTCGAATCCGCTCACTAGTTCTCGTGTTTTTAGCGACTTAACAGACACGCTCCAGGAACTTTGCTTTTTATTATACAGGGTGTTGAAAAAAGATGAATATACCGGAATATCTCGGAACCGAAGCAGTTTGGTGAAAAATTGTTAAGGAGAAAGTTTCAGCTTTTTTCCCTGACGGTAGGCTGGCGTTATTGTTTTGAGAGGGAGGTCACTCCGGTGGGGGCAACGCTCCCCCACTCGCAAATATTAAATGGGAACCCCTACTTTTTGTACAGATTCTGATTCCTTGTCAAAAATTACACATGAAAATACCCAGTATCAATTTTTTTCATCGTCCCCTCCGTGAGGGCAACTCGGCCCCACTTGCAAATATTGAATGGGAACCCTTACTTTTTTACAGGTTCTGATTCTTTGTCAAAAATTACACTTAAAAATACTCAATATCAATTTTTTCCGGACCATCCACCCGAGTGGGGGGAGGGGCGGAAAAAATCAATATTTAAAAAAAAGTTGGGTGGAGGGTGTAAAAAATTGATATAAAGTATTTTCGTGTGTAATTGTTGACAAAAAATCAGAATCTGTAAAAAAAGTAAGAATTCTTATTCAATATTTGTAAGTGGGGCAGAGTTGCCCCCACGGGGGGGAGGGTTAAAAAAATTGATATTGGGTATTTTCGTGCGTAATTTTTAATAAGGAATCAGAATCTGTAAAAAAATAGGGATTCCCATTTAATATTTGCAAATGGGGGTGTTGCCCCCCCCCTCCCCCCTCTCGAAATAATATCTTGAGCTTATCGCCAAGGAAAAAAACTGAAACTCTCCTTAACAATTATTCATCAAACTGCTTCGGTTCCGAGTTATTTCGGTGTATTAATCTTTTTTCAACACCCCTGTATAGGCAGTCGGACGCACCCGGGACGGACATTTATTATAACACTAAATCTTCCCCAAGAAATAAGCTATCGAATGGTAAAAACTGTGTTCAAATCCGTTCAGTAGTTCTCGTGTTTTTAGCGAATAAATAAATATACACGCGACGATCTTTGCTTTAATTTATGTAATGATGGGAAGTTTGCACGCGTGGCTTAATAGTGTATAAATCTCTTAATTATACCCTCGTCAGTGATATAACCGCTGACCCAAAGTTATATAATATATGTCATAATATTAAAGTTGGCAGTTTGTGTGGTGAACATGACGTCTATAGTTAAACTTTACAAAATATAATATGGAGCTATTATATGTCTAGTCGATGTTAGAATTTACAGCGATGTTAAATTTTTGTCTTTTGAACTTACGTAATTTTAACGTCGTTAGAAAGCGAGAAAGAAATTTAAAAGGGTATTCTGGTGTAGAGGATTAAATTTTAGGCGTTTTTCTGAGTAGGATAAAAAAACAATTAAAAACATTTTTAGTATCCATTTTTTTACAAGGTGTTTTATTGACGTTTCAACAATACAAAATAAATCTCGATTAGTAAAGACGTCGCTATGACCCGAACTTTGGAAAGAAAAGAAATAAAAATGTTCGCAAAAAAAAATTGAAAAAAAAATAGTTTTTTGCCTGTTTTTTTGACCTTTCCGATTTTTAAAAAAATATTAAAGTTTTTCATCTTTATTAAAGTTTTTTTTCCGAAATCCATGCCCCCGGATACAGAGGAATATACAAAGATGATTTCAACCAAATTTTAAATAAATCGTTGCCAATTAGATCGAGAAAAGTAATTTCGAGAAAAAAGCATTTAAAATTTGAGACAAAGTTTCGGGCTGCGTAACCCAGATAATTGTCCTTAATACTCACATTTGATTAATCGGCGATCTCTGCTCCATATATTGGACCTTTTTCTACTTCAAAATACATAAGTTTTACTGTAAGTTGTCCACTCTGATTTATTTCCGACCCGTTATCTCCACCAGGTGTTAATTGTGACCCGTTATCTCCATCATAATTCGACCCGTGATGTCCACCATGTAAGAAACTTTTGCAAAGCGCTAATGCGTTAAGCAAAGATGAATGCATTTTACTATTCCAACCCACTAGTGGGGAATGGTACTAATTTATGTCATAATTCATTTTTCAAAATTTTACAATATTTTTTCGTTTTGAGGTCCCCCGAATCCAAAAAACATATTTTTGGAATAACTGTGCGTCTGTTAGTCTGTTTACCTGTGAGCACGACACAGGTCAAACGGATGAGCGGATTGAAACCAAATTTTGGGAGAATATTTAATATGCAAATATAAAGAGCCCTACTGTTTTTGGGAAAATCAACTCATGCGCAGAAGAGATATATGCTATAATGTTGTTGTTTGTATAATGACGGTATACTTTTTATAACGGCTTAGTGTTCTATTTATTTTTTTCAAGAAAGTTTCGTACAAACATTTTTTTTTCAAGTTTCATAGTTTCGGAAATATTTTGAAAATAAAAAAATTAGATGTTCTTTTGTTCTGAAGATCTGAAGTAGGTGACAAGCATGCTTTGGTTAGTTTTTACATATAAAGCCCTAGTCTAACCATGAAAATAACTAGCAAATTTCGTAATATGTATTACTAGTCGTTACCCGCGTCACCGCATGCCTTAACAGAAAATTTATTTTATTTACTTATAATAATTCAAATGCCAATATTTATGAAGTTGAAATGGTCCTATCGCTCAATTGGTTGGAATTTTTTGTTTGTTGTGATACAAGAACCCCACAAAAATGTTTTTTTTTATATCAAATTGTTATATTTAGGTATCTCTCGGGAGGTTGCAAGTTGAATCAATATGAGTTTGCTGAGACTATCATTAAAAGATGTTGAAAGTTGAATTTTGCATCAGATTAAAAATGACCTTTACAGCTCACATGTTGAAAGGTACAGTAGAACTCCGATTGTTCGTTCGCGACTCAATGTGCTCAGAACTTTAAGTATATCTGCTTCAGACTTGATGCTCCGTTTCTGATAAGACTTTCAGCTTTAAATTCTTAAATCTAAAACAAAACATGCTTCCAGCTCAGTCATTCCTTTAAAACTGAAAAGAGAAATCCTGCGTCGAACTAATTTTGATCATATTATAAAACTGTTGTTGCTGTTCTGTAACAGTGCGGTTCATTTTTCGTCACTGACTTTAACTTCACATAAGTTAAAGTGAGATAGAACTTTAACAGCTATATTAATCATATTTGAATGGTGTTATCGTTTCTCTTATATGATTTAAATATAATAACGGGAAAATGAAACATTCAACTTGTATAATATATTTTTAGTTTATTTATTGCCTTAACGTTTCGTCTGTTGCTTCAGATTTCTTCAGGGCTCATAAATTGGTTTTGTATTTAGTCCATCAGTTACTTTTTTTATTATTTTGTCTATACATGGTTAGATTCTGTAACCCTTTTTTTTTAAATTAAAAAGTGAAAAAAACGTTCGGGGTTAAACCCATTTTTTCCCAGTGTTTTAAAATTGGAACTCTGTATGTTTGTTCCAGTGTTCCAAAATTCGAACAAATGTTTAAAAAAAATGTAATTATGTTGATAGAAATGTTCATGAAATTTGCCAACCTGAAAACAGAAAAATCACACTTAGTTAAAAAAATTGCTATTATGAAATACTATTTAGTATATATACAAAATATATATACTATTTATACAAAACTCGGGAAAAAATAGGTTAAATGTCAAAACTAAATTTTAACTGGTTGACTAAATTTAACTCTGTTAATTTTAACATTGACCATACAGAATACCGCCTGATAATACAAGCTGTATTTTTCGGGGTTCAAGACAAGCATTCTCAATATGTGCGTTTTGTTCTGCCCGACACGGATAATCGAGTATCTACTGTATATGTTTGAATACGCATGTGACAGTATAGTTTTATAGTACATACTAGACATATATACGTGAATAGTTATCCAACACTGGAAAGGGGTTGGGGGCTGCAGGGGGGCGGCTTATCGATTCCCATCATCTATCCTATGGCTCTTCTGTCCTGTTTTCGTATTCTGTATGACGCTGTATACAGTGTATGTCGCAAATTTTATACCGGGTGTTCCGTATCGTCTTTTTTTGCACAGGAAATTGCTTTTGATTTTTAGAGCAATTTTTTTGTGCCAAGATATAAAGAACTTACGGTGGCTGTTTACCAGCTGTTCAATATGCCCTCGTTTTCACCCGCAGTATTTCACCCCTGTATTTAAAAATTTCAGTCACCCCCACCCCCGTACAGGGAGTAGGGGATTCATTTTATGTTTAATCGATGACCCTTCCCAAACCAAACAACTTTTACCTCTTGTAATTTTCTGCGCAAGGTCGTTGTGTAGGCATAAAAATTTAATGGAGTTTCGGGAAACCAATTTTTGACATGGAATTTAGAGGTTGAAGCAGGCATCGCATAAAAAATGTTTCAGACAAATGTTGCGTATTTTTTATCGGAAAATCATAATTTGTGATAAAAAATAGGTGTTCCTATTAAAAATATCAAAGTCAGCCTCATCCCTGCGCAGGGGTTGAGGGGAGGGGGGTAATTTTTGTCTCCAAACGATGTCCCACTTCAAACTGAACAACTTTTGTCTGGAACTTTTTTTTCAACAACACCACCGTTTCGAAATATTTCCCTGGTGAGATTGAAATGGATCATTCTATATATATTATGTGATGCAAAGCGAAATATCTATAGGTATGTAGGATGTATGTATTATATAATACGTTCGCGGTGTCGTGGGTTAAAGGTCACCGGTTCGAACGGGGGTCGCCCGCGCTTTTCTTTTCGAGGTTATTTATAAAACAGAGACCGGTGGTGAATTATTTGCGCTGTCGGGATTACATAACTAGGTAGTGTTCTATCGGTCAATGTTATGATTTACAATATTTGTACACGTTTATCAACTAGTCTTGACCATTGACTGTTTACCGGGATTTCAATATGCCTTCTTTTTCACCTGCATAGCTCTATCTTACGGGAAGTTAGATGGATGTGGGCATGAAAAATGCACTTACTTCGGAAATCCCCAATTTCTATGAAAAATTTTATTCAATCTCTGATGTTAATGCTTCAAAATTAAACTAGAAATATGTACCATTCTTCCCATTTGACTTTTAGTCAAGTTTTTACAGTTTATTTGATCTAAATAAACGATTTAAAATCAAATAAAAACTAGATAATTAGCATAAGTTTTACACCATTTTTGTACAAAAAAAAAATTAATTTTGAAAAAAATTATTGAGCAAGCCTAGTTTTTCAGTACTTTTAACATAAGTTTATAAAGAAAAAACTTCTAAATTTTAATTTGCCTTCTCGTAATTCGAAATCTCGTGACGTGCTGTAAAGAAATATTGACGAATATTACGTTTTTTTATTCAATTTTTAGGGCAAAAATGTATGTTTTTTGAAATTTTTAAGTATCAAGCCAAATTTTGTGAAACTTAATGCTTAATCACAGCTAATAAAAACAGTGATAAAATTAATTTTGCGACCACAGTTAGAAATTTCCCGAGAGCATATTTTACAATTTGAGGGACCAGTCATCTTACCTTCACTCGTTTTAATGTCGGTTTCATCGGAACAATAATATATTAGTAGCTAGATAAATAGATAGATATAATTGTTAATTATAGATTGAGAAAAAAAAAATGTTTAAGGCAAATGAATATTTGTTTCTGCGTAATTGGATCGTATAATTTATTTAAACCAAATAAAAATTATTTGAAGCATACATATTATATTTGATCCTGCCTATTGAATCGTATAATTTATTTGTACCAATAAAAAATTGTTTGAGACAAACATGTATTTGTTTCTGCCTATTGGATCGTATAATTGATTGAACCAAACAAATTATGTGAATTTAATGTTGCAATTTGCTTTATTATGAGGAATTAACTGTTGAGATAACGTACCGTAGAGTTATTGAAAACTCATTCCGTCGCGAAAGTGGAATGATTCGGGTTTGACTTTGAGTCCCGTCGGTGACAGTGGATAAAAAATATTTTTTTCTAATTTAACATTGTTGTAACAATGAATGTTTCTAACAATCACAAACAAAAATTGTTTGAGACAAACATATATTTGTTTCTACCTATTGGATCGTATAATTTATTTGAACAAAAAATCGGTTTGCTCGCAAGACAAAGATTCTGTAAACACGTTTTCTAATTTAGGTGCCATAGATACCCACAAACTCCGCAAAAAAAGAAAACGAATTTACATATTGGGATGCGATATAGAACGATACGGCATCTGGTGACAAAAATTTGAACCGTAACCACATGACATTTTACATGCTGTTTGTAATACTATCAATAAAATGGTGGATTCGACATTACATTTTGCCTAAACTCCGTTCATATGTCAAATCCCATTATAATTTTATATATGCGGCGTCTAATTTCAAATTCAGTTAGATCCAAAAATGTAATTTTTACAGTATGTGATTTTTTTATATTATTAATATTACGTGAATAATATAGTTGTCAAAATTTAAAGCAATATTTGATAAGTATAGCAAACACCATATAGATTTTAAATTCATTCGTTTTAGAAGTAAAGTATGCATATTTTGTGCCAAAAAATTGGATGTAGCTGACTTTGATATTCAGTTTTGGATCAGGCGGGTTTTGAAAAAAAAGCATAAGATCTAGCTGATTTTGTCACCAACTTTAAGCTAAGACATCATTCTTTACTTACTACAAAATGTAGAACAAAATAATAGAAAACAGGATCACGGGTATTATAAGTTAAATCTGCCATTATTTACTAGAATAAACTTAAAAAAACACAGTACGAATACAACTTAACTAACTGGAATCGCCATGACAGTTTTGTGATGAATGATTGAATGCTCTGTTCTGATTGGTCAATGCGGATGTGGCGGCATTTGAAAACTATTTCTCCTGGGTGTAACGGGTTTTGAAATAAAGTCCTGTTTTTACCTTTCAATATCTATTGATCTAGCGCAGTTCGAAAGCAACTAAAGATTTAGAGACATGTAGTTCAAGTGTGACGAGACCATAGACAAAAAATCTCCTTTTTAAAGAAAAGTAGATCTGGCGGTGTTTGAAATTAGACGACACATATCTACTTTGATAGCATGCAACTGTTTTCGATTTGGAGCGGGCATTTCTCTTTCTACGTCCTTGAAATTACATTTTAAAATTTATTTTATCTATTTTCTATATAATTTTCTTATTTTTTTGTAACGAAAAGTGTCATAACTTACTTTTCCTGGCGACCACAAACAAATCAAAATAAAAAACTGTGCTATTTTTTATAAAAAAACTGCTATTTTTTTATTAAAAAAACTACTATTTTTTATAAAAAAAACGAATTTTACATGTTTACAAAAAAAATGTGAATGTTGTTCGCGAGACGTTATTTTTTCGAAAGTGGAAGAAAATCGACAGATCGAATAAATTTAAGGCGGCAATAAAAAGAAAATCAGACATCGTGGAGCGACCGACGGAGCATCCGACGACGGCGGTCTGGCGGTGCGGTTTGGCGACGGCCGTTTTTCGTTGCACCACGTCGTCGCGACGGCGCCCGGTGTCAACGGTTAATCGTCGTCGCGAGGCCCGTTCAAGATCGACGCGAGTGAAATGGTTCACTCGACGTTCGGCCAAAACCACGCCATGAGCGGTTCACCACTCGGTATACCGAAGTCTCCATCGTTTCATAGCGGTCTTGATTTAGTCGCATCGGCCAGTGCCGAATCGATCGACGCCCTACTTGGTAAGATCCGCCGAAACGTGAAAGGACGCGGGAACTCGTATAATTATCGGAAATTCTCCGCGAATTTACAGTAAGACCTCGCCTAACGTTGCTCCGCTAACGCTGTTTCAGTATTACGTGGTTTCTAAAAGTTTAGCCACTATAACATAAATTATGGATCAGTTTATACAAAATTATTCAAATGTTCAAAGGCAAGACGAAGTGTCATTGATGCAATATCTTGCTATTGACAACAGCTTGCTGAACGAAATAGAAAAAGGCAAACGACATTAATTCTTCACAAAAAAAACAAAATATGTCAAATCATTGCTAGTGATTTGGTGTTTTGTGGTTATTTTGTAATATTCAATACACCCATACCTCGCTTTACGGCCTAGATACGGCCCGAAAAAGTTTGCCGTAAAGCGAAAAACTGGGTAACGAATATTGGTTTAACGTTGTCTGCTTTGTCTTGCTTTCTGCTTCTTTTTGCAGGGTTTTGTAACAGCTAATGAGTAAGTTTAGTCCTCGAGACACTTTTTTAGCCGTATAATGAAACATTGTGGATCGTAAATCGAAAGAGTGCCAGAATTAAAATAAAGGCTGTTATAGCGAAATGTCGTATAAAGAGCAACCCCGGATCTGGGGAGGGGGAGCAAACTGAGGCACCTGCCCCGGGCGGAAGTTTCAGGAGGCGCCAAAATCATAATATAACATAAAATTTATTTGTTGGGAAAAAAGACTTCTTTAAGTGAACACTTATTTGTTATATATTTATATTAATTACCAAGGACAAAAAGGAAAAAAAGTCAATAATATAATATGTTTGAAAATTGATAACAAATTATAAAAAAAAACTATTAAAGGTTTCTTAATCTTATACTTCCCTAACGGTCACAAAAAATGCCACCCATTATATATTTTTGAGTTTTTTAAACAATTTATCTCAAACGCTGGAGAGAGGAGGCGCCACTATCAAGTTTCTGCCCCGGTTCGAATTAATCGTAGATCCAGGGCTGCTAAAGAGCGGTCATACAGCGAGGTATAGGTGTAATTTGAAATGTGTAATTCGTAAATTCTCGGAGAATTTCGCGTTTTTTCGAAACGTTTCTCAAGCGCCAACATTGCCCGAATCGTAGGTAAGCTCAACACGTCCACGACGGCTGAAAATAACGGTCGCAAGTCGCCATCATCGGCGACATCGACTTCTTCGCCTTTCATGACAAACTGCAACAGCAACAATCCGTTTCTCCGAGACGCGATGGCGTCCGAACTCGCGCAGCTCGAGTCGCGCATCAAGGCGTTCGCGTTCAATCCGTTCGTCAGCAAGAACAGCGCCGACGACGCCGAAACGGAACCGGTCAACAATTCGTACGGATCGTCGAATCCGTTCGAAACTGTCGACAGTGGTAAAACGAACCGAACCAACCAACAACAACAACAACAACAGAATCCGGTTAAACCGGCGAGAAACAGTTTAAAAACGCCGAATGCCGGCGACGAATCGAAATCAATAACGGCTATCCAGAAATCGCCGGTTTTTTCGCATCCGGATTTTAAGTTTGACGCCGTGCCACAAACGTCGGCTTCGTCCTACGAAGGCCGACGCTCGAACGCGGTTAACGGTGCACCGAACGGTAATTCGAACGAACTGAATTCCGGTTCGAATAGAAACAATGGTGAAGTGTTTAATTGTGGTGCGAGAGTTAATGGAGCGCAGTCTTCACCGATTCCTAATCATTTACCGCTTTTGATGGGTGAGTCAGGATCGGACGTCAACATTTTAAATTATCATTTCTTACGCCTTAATATGGCACCTATTTTTTATAAAGCTGTAGCAAGTCAAGGTATAGGCTGGGCGTAAGAAACTATAAAAGTGGTCACGTCTGTGATAGGTTGAATCGATTGCTTACACCATTCCAAACCCTTGGATTGTTTTTTTAATTAAAATGAACGTTTGACATTTGGAAAAAAGGTCTCAAGGCCTACTAGAATATCAACACGCAAGGTTAGTAGAGTATTATAGGTTGGGCGCAAGAGACTATAAAAATGGTCACGTTTGTGATAGGTTGAGCCGATTGCTTACGTCATTCGCAACCCTTGTTTTTTTCAGTTATAATGAACACTTGACAGTTGGAAAAAAGGTCTCAAAGCCTATTAGAATATGAACATACAAGGTTAGTAGAAAACTATAGGTTGGGCGTAAGAGGCTATAAAAGTGGTTACGTCTTTGAATGGTTGAATCGATTGCTTACATCATTTGAAATCCTTGACTTGTTTTCTTAATTGTAATGAACGTTTGACAGTTGGAATAAAGGTCTCAAGGCCTCCTAGAATATGAACATACAAGGTTAGTAGAGTACTGTAGGTTGGTTGAGACTTTTTTCTAATAACTCTCGTCGAGAAACGGTAATTCCTGTACTGGCCATCTTGTTGACATTTTCCATGGTTTCCCTCAATTAACTCCAGATAAATATCAAGATGGCTACTTTTTCAAGGCCAAACTGTCAAATTCCTACGCGCAACAAAGTTGCCTACTTTATCCTAATTTCCTATAATTCTACTTGTAATTAGGTCTTGATCTGTTTGTCTATATATCGTACATATACAGGTGAGTTTTAAGTTGATGCTTTTTTTTTACAGCGTGTAAAAATCAAATAGACGAGCAAATATTTCAAATAGTTTTTTTATCAAAACTCAAAAATAAGAGAGAAACAGCCTTTCGAAGTTTAAATAAATTTTATTAAATTTTCTTTAATTTTGAGGTCGATCCTGGGGTTATATTATGTTACTATGTAAATAAGTTGTTATTATCAAGTATTCACAGAAATTGTTCGATAATAACAACTTATTTCCATAGTAACATAATATAACCCCAGGACCGACCTCAAAATTAAAGAAAATTTAATAAAATTTATTTAAACTTCGAAAGGCTGTTTCTCTCTTATTTTTGAGTTTTGATAAAAAAACTATTTGAAATATTTGCTCGTCTATTTGATTTTTACACGCTGTAAAAAAAAAAGCATCAACTTAAAACTCATCCTGTATATATAAAAGGCGATGTATGTATGTGTTAGCTATGGATTGCAAAACGGCTGGACCGATTTTGACGAAATTTTCAGGCAATCTTCAGATTAGCCCAGCGTGTGATCCTGTGAACTTTGGTAGCGATCGAATCAACAGAATTATTTTTTTTTTGGCAATTTTGATTTCTCTTCGATTTTTAAGCGATTGAATTCGCGCAAATTCAATACACGTTGAGAGTTTTGTGATAATCATTGTTATCTTTTATGACTATAGATAATTAGTGCTACCCGTGCGAAGCCGGACCAGGCCGCTACAGATTATAATGTCTTTGAAAATATCACAGAATACACTTATTTACATATTTAATTGCATCCGGGCGAAGCGGGACCGGATCACTAGTATAGGTTATAAATAAATAAAATGATTCTCAAAAAAATTGTTTTTTTTTGCATGTTTCATAAAAAGCATTGTATGAGTAAGTCGAAGCGAGTGGCGTGTACTCGAGAACATAGACGCATTCAAAACGTCAAAAATGGATCCGCTTATCGAACTTTGATAGATAGATAGATAGATTGTAGATTTTAGACGCTCAACATCTTAATCGAACTTTGATGTAATGTATTACAGACGCACCACCTGCCGAACGGGAAGGCCTTTTTATCAAGAAATTGCAGCAGTGCTGTGTGGTTTTCGAGTTCGTGCCGGACCCTCTGAGCGATCTAAAATGGAAGGAAGTAAAGCGCGCCGCCCTCAACGAAATGGTCGAATACGTGACGACACAGCGAGGGGTCATCACCGAAGCCATTTACATGGAGGCTGTTCGCATGGTTAGTTACTTTAGGGCTATGCCCTGTATTTTCTTCGACGATCATCTTCTATCTATATCAGTGATTTCGAACCAGTGACAACAGTAGTGGAGCTTTCGGTTCCATCGTTTCAATCTAGGCTAGTTTTATCATGAATTTAAATTTAGGTAAAAATTGCATGATCTGAGAGCCGACGCTAAATGTATGAAACAGATAAGATTTCTTTTTTTTTTTTTTTTTGGCAGTTCTCCGTTAACCTTTTTCGCACATTGCCTCCGTCTTCTAATCCAAATGGTGCTGAGTTCGATCCCGAAGAAGACGAACCGACGCTGGAGGCAGCGTGGCCACATTTGCAGCTCGTTTACGAACTGTTTCTGCGGCTACTCGAGTCGCAAGATTTTCAACCGAATCAGGCCAAGCGATACATCGATCATAAATTTGTGCTTAACGTGAGTTGTTTTTGATTATAAACATATTTTTTTTTGTTAATCAAATGACTTGAAAATAACAAAAAAAATGTTTGCACACACCCCAATAAAATAGCTTTTTTTCATGCCTGTAGCGGTCGCTATGATCAATTTAGCACTAGTGCTGTAAACTAAAACAGATAAATGCTACATTACCAATTCAACAGTATAATACTCGCCACGGTTCTAAAAGGTTCTGAAGCTAGTCACAAACAGCGTCGCAAATGCATATTTTAGAGCCGTCCTGGTTGTTTTGTGGGAAAGGAAGACTCCCACCACTTCCCAGTTATTGGCACAGAACGTGCGCTCGTCGGTAATTGGCTATCGCTGGTTGTCGTGTCACTTGTCGCTTTCCTGCTATAAAGTATAGTCCAGTACGCTATTGTTAAGTTTTTTCTTTGATTGTTTATTGATCAAGATGTCTAATACAGTTTTGCATAGACAAGCACGAAAAATAATTTTTTGGATAACTTGATGCAAGGAGTTAGACCATTAGATTAAAGAAAAATTAAAAAATTAAAAAAAATAATATAGCGCGAGTTTGTAGTTTTTCAACCGACTGTACCTGTGTAAGCCTCCATTTGCATCTAACTTCAGAACCTTTTAGAACCGTAGCGCGTATTATACCTGTCAGTTGCCAATTAACATTATTTTCGGGGTCAAATGACGTCAATCCTTTCGTTTTTAGGAATCCTTGCAGGACTTATTCTTCAGTATTTATAAAAATAGGCTGCTAGCAATTGTTTAATAATATTTGTTGGTTATAGCTATTAGAATTATTCGATTCGGAAGATCCAAGAGAAAGAGACTTTTTGAAAACAACTTTGCATCGAATTTACGGAAAATTCCTTGGATTGCGAGCGTATATCCGTAAACAAATCAATAACGTTTTTTACAGGTAATTAGTTTTTTTTAACGCTGTTTCAGTATTACGCGGTTTCTAAAAAAAAAAGTTTAGCTACTATAACATAAATTATGAGTCAGTTTATACAAAATAATTTAAATATTGAATGAAGTTCAAAGGCAAGACGAAGTGTCATTGATGCAATATCTTGCTATCAACAACAGCTTGCTGAACGAAACAGAAAAAACGACATTTGATAACTTCTTCACAAAAAAACAAAATATGTCAAATGACAAACTTTCCTCATCACAAACATAACTTCTTACTCGAACTTTTATTTGATTTTCATAAATGTTTTATGAACAAAAATCGATATTAGCAAGAAATAAATCTATAATTAATGTGATAAAATATTTAGCAATAAATGTTACAAAATTAAACAAAAAACACTAACAAATTTTCTTATTCTCGGTTCTGTTTCACCTATGCCTATTATCTACGTATTAAGACGACCTCGTTCAGCGCTGTTTCGTATAGCGCGGGAACTTATTGGAACGTATTGGATCTTACGCTATGTTTAAAATAATAATCACACAGATTTACTCTACCGACAGTGAATGATATACTTGGCGAAATGAAATTACTTGCAATACTGCCTAACGTTTATATTATATAAATACAATTAAAACAACATTTCTACCACTATTTGTGGTTCTTTTCAATTGAAAAGTCACCTGAAACGTTGTGTTTTGTAATTATAAAGATGATTAGAGGATTTAGGATCAATAACTTAGTCAAGACGAATTATCATTTGCGACGTTTCGTATCCTATATTGATACTTCATCAGGCGCTACAATAAAACAAGATACATAAGTCAATAACTAATAATCAATCAAAATCAAACAAATCAATATTTGCGGTGTATTATTTATTTAATTATTACTGTAGATGACATTAGATAACATTAGGCAATGAATCTGACAAGAAAATTTAATTTAAGCCGACTATGTTAAGAGAGTTAATTATGGTATGTTTTGATATTGATTTGTTTGATTTTAATTGATTATAATTAGTTATTGACTTATGTATCTTGTTCTTTTATTGTAGAGTGCCTGATGAAGTATCAATATAGGATACGAAACGTTGCGAATATAATATATAAACAAGTTTTTTATTTAATCACGGGAAATTGGACAATTGAATTTTAATATAGATATAGTATTTGTTTGAAATTTGTTCTAGGAAAAAAAAAATTACATAATTTCATTTCGCTTAAATATTACTATTTGAATTTTATTGAATTAAATATATATGTATTGTTAAATATCTAAATTTTATTGAAGTTATGGTTAACTAGTTAAAGTTTTGCCCGAAGAAGTTAAAAGAAATTAACGAAACGTCGCAAATTTTTTTAATTTAGTTTATCTATATTAAAATTCAATTGTCCAATTTCCCGTGATTAAATAAAAAACTTATTAATTATAATGGACGTGAACAATATTGAGATAATATATAAACATTCGGCAGTATTGCAAGTAGTTTCATTTCGTGAAGTTAAAATAATAATATGTCGGGAAAAAGGACTTTTTAAGTAAACACTTATTTGTTATTTATAGCGACGTTTCGTCCCTTGCTTGGGACTTTTTCAAGCTTTATAACTATTAAATGTTTTGATCAAGTAGATATAAAAGTTAAAATACACATGTAAATATAAATTTTAGTTAAACAATTGTTCATTAAAAAGTTTATAATAATTCCGTTTTTAAAAAATATTTTTACAGTTGATGTTCAAACAGTAAAATAAAATAGTTTGAACATCAACCGTAAAAATATTTTTTAAAAACGGAATTATTACAAACTTTTTAATGAACAATTGTTTAACTAAAATTTATATTTACATGTGTATTTTAACTTTTATATCTACTTGATCAAAACATTTAATAGTTATAAAGCTTGAAAAAGTCCCAAGCAAGGGACGAAACGTCGCTATAAATAACAAATAAGTGTTTACTTAAAAAGTCCTTTTTCCCGACAAATCATTTTTATATTAATTACCAAGGACAAAAAAGAAAAAAAGTTAAAATAATAATAATTGATTTATGTTGCGTCTAGATTTATTTACGAAACGGAGCACCACAACGGAATTGCGGAACTGTTGGAAATTCTTGGAAGTATAATTAACGGTTTCGCGTTGCCGTTGAAAGAAGAACACAAAGTATTTTTGTTACGGGTTTTGTTGCCGTTGCACAAGGCCAAGTCGCTGAGCGTTTATCATCCACAGCTCGCCTATTGCGTCGTACAGTTTCTGGAGAAGGATCCGGCGTTGACCGAACCCGTTATTAGATCGTTGTTGAAGTATTGGCCCAAGACGCACAGCCCTAAAGAAGTAAGTACTTTTCTACGGTTCCGTACACTCAATGTAAAGTTTTTTTAGACACAAACTATACTTTTCTTAATTTTTTTTATATAGATAAGACAGTAGTATATACAGTAGAACCTCGATAAGTTAAAATCCAAGGGAAACGTTAAAAAATTTAAGTTATCGAGTTTTTTTACTTGTTGAAGTTGAAGTTAGAGAGGTTGTCAGAGTAAAATTTTTAACTTACCGTGGTTTGTGGATTTTATTTAGTTCAATAGAGGTTACATACATTTTTTATCTATTCATTTATTCATTTAGAATCAATTATTTATTTATTTAAACAATCAATTATTTAAACAAAGAAATCAGTAAAGTGATTTAGTGGAAGACTAAAGTGAAAATCAATTAAGTTCTGGGCAAAACCTTTTGTTTAGATACTTACTCATGATGATTCACTGATAATACTTTAACTTATGGAGACCACCAAAATATTATTTTAAGTTATCAAGGGCGATGTTCAAAATATTTGTTTAAGTTACCGAGGTTTTGTGATCTAAGTAATCGAGGTTTTATGCTTTCAGGGGAAGGGAATACAAAAAATGTTTAACTTACAGAGGTTTTTAACTTATCGAGGTTCTACTGTATATTGTTTTGACAGTTTCACATTTCACCTGTTTGTTTGTTTGTTTTTATTTGTAAAGGAATCTTTGAACGTGAAATTCACTCACTTCAAAACGTCAGATTAAACTGAAATTTTGCACACTTATCAAGGACTGATGACAATACAATAATTTAATAAGTTTATCCCATTATCCTGGCCAGTACCTTCAGGATAAAAAACTCGAAAAATTACAGCAAGCAATCTAACACGTTGTACAGCGACGTACGTTGAGTTGCCTACCTCATAGTCAAATGCAATATTGTTTTTTAGTCTTATAATTAAAATTAGAGTATAAAAAACTAAAGTAACACGCTTTTATGAACTAAAAATTGCAAAACAATTTGACAACAAAATTAGCTTTACTGTAAAAAGTGTGGAGTGTTTAATATCGATAATAAATTTTTCATTTATTAGCTAATTGTAAATGTAGAGTTATCATGAAAATTTAAGTAGATAGCACTCCACGCTTTTTACAGTAAAACTAATTTTGTTGTTAAATTATTTTGTATTTTTTAGTTCATAAAAGTGTGTTGTTTTAGTTTTTTTAAACTTTTATAAATTTGTGCAGGTTATGTTCCTGAACGAACTGGAAGAAATATTGGACGTGATCGAACCGGCCGAATTCCAGAAAGTGATGGAACCGTTATTTCGACAGCTGGCCAAGTGCGTCAGCAGTCCGCACTTCCAAGTAGCTGAACGTGCTCTGTATTATTGGAATAACGAATATGTGATGTCTTTGGTCAGTGATAACGCGCAGGTCATTCTGCCAATCATGTTTCCGAGCTTGTATCGCAGCAGCAAGAGTCATTGGAACAAAACCATACACGGTCTGGTCTACAATGCTCTCAAGTTGTTCATGGAAATTAATCAGCGGCTGTTCGATGAGTGCACCCAACAGTATAAACAAGAAAAACAGAAGTGAGTTCTCTTTTTAATACGCTTTTATTAGCTTTATCTATATGTAAAGGAATCTTTGAACGTGAAATTCAGATTAAACTGAAACTTTGCATACTTATCAAGGACCAATGACGATACAATAATTTAATAAGTTTGTGCCATTATCCTGGCCAGAGTCGGACTGGGCCGGAAGGGCCCGGCTGGCTTAGCACAAGCCCGGGGCCCGAGACTGAATAATGGTAGATGGAGTATTTTTCTGTTTTATTTCTCTCTAATTGTATGAACGAACTACCTGATCTAGTTCACATTTAGGTCGCAAGAGCTAGGACCTAGCCTGCGTGGGCCCCCTATCCTACCTACCGTCTGGCTTGCAGCAAACCCCGCAAGGCAAGCCAGACCCGTGGGGGGGTCCGCTCAGATTGGGGCCCAGCTGGCAAACGTCACCTCGACTATATGGCCAGTCCGACGCTAATCCTGACCAGGACCTGCAGGGTAAAAAAAACTTACCTACTTCAAAACGTCAGATTAAACTGAAACTTTGTACACTTATCAAGGACCGATGACAATACAACAATTTAATAAGTTTGTCCCATTATCCCGACCAGGACCTTCAGGATAAAAAAAAACTTGAAAAATTACAGCAAGCAAGACAACACGCTGTACAGTGACGTACGCTGCGCTGCCTACCCCATAGTCAAATCCAATATATTATAATTAAAATTAGCGTTAAAAAAAAAACTAAAACAACGCGCTTTTACGAACTAAAAAATGCAAAATAATTTGACAACAAAATTAGCTTTACTGTAAAAAGCGTGGAGTGCTATCTACGTAAATTTTCATATAGCTCTATGTTAAAATAAGCTAGTAAATGAAAAATGTATTACTGATATCACGCACTCCACGCTTTTTACGATAAAGCTATTTTTGTTGTCAAATTATTTTGCATTATTCAGTTTATAAAAGCGTGTTGTTTTAATTTTTTCAACTGAACTGTGGTCTTCTGTCAAGTTTCAAACCGATCATTTGATCTTCTGATTGAACTGAGTGTAAGGAATCAAGTTCTTCAATGTCTTTAAAAATCGCGTAACTCTGAATCCGCGTAAGTCGCGGAGTATTACTGTATTGCATTTTATATTTCCTGTTGAGCGTCTATAATCTAGTAGCTATCTATCTTTTATATTTGCACATCAATACAGAAAACATGACGAATTCACTGTGTTTTTTCATTGAACACGTACCGTGAGTCATTGCAAAGTCCTGTAGCCTTGATTTTCTGTTCCAGAGAACGAGAACGCCAACAACAGCACGATGAACAATGGATGCGTGTCGAAACGCTCGCATTGAGAAGTGCCGGCGCCGACAACGAAATGCTGAGGCGATGTTTGTCGTTTACGCCGACCAGCGGTACGATTAACATTCAGAACGATCAGAGTCCTCCAGATGCGCTTGATGAGGACTTGTCGCACGAGAAGGTCGAAGAAGAGGCTAGAAAGGTATGTGGAATTTTTGTTCTCGCTTGAATTTAAGACGTGATGGAACTCTTGGGTTTTTTTGTAATTGGATTGAAATCGGAAGCCATTGAGCATCATCGATTTGTTCGATACTTCTCAGATTTTGGGATTTTGTTCAAATTGATGTACGATGTACACGATGAAATTTTTATACGAAATTTTGACAGGTTCGCAATACTATTTTTTCTGTAATGCAACGATTACATGATTATTTCACGATTATTGCAATAGGGATGTTGATTATTTTTGAGAAAGTGTTTTAAATCGTGCATAAGTACCTAATATAGCCACAAATATTTGTTATTTTTATTTAAATACTACTCAAACCTTAAAAATCATGTATTTTAAATTCCGTTTCAAATTTACTTGTCACGTGACTGCCGTGACGTCAGACGGTCACAAAGTAGGAGGCTGTGTTCATAAACGCTGGTAAACTGATGAGGTGATGAAAGGTTGTTTTGTAGTTGTTGCTATAGTTACCTGTAATTTGACGTTTCCTATAAACAAATAATAATTAATAAATTACACACTAAATATTAACCAAACAATGAAGCCTTTTTACAACGTCTGATGCTGTTCTCGACTCTCTGACGTCATGCACTCTGATTGGTATTCGTTGTCACGCGACTTGAGAGTGATTTAATGAGGTTTTATTTATTAAATACTATTTAAATTCCTTAAAAATAAAGAAAAGTATTGTGTTTTTCAGTGTTTCTACCATAGAAACTACCAATTAACGTTAAAATTGTTTTTATTTGTCAACATCCCTATTACAGACGTGAAGTATAAAAAGTTGAATGTTGATTCTGGGGGTTAATTGAATCGGGAAATATAAAAAAAAAAATGTTATGGCAATATGGACAGCATTTTTTGCTTTAAGAAGAGGAAGGTTCGAGACCTGAATGTTATGATTGATTGTGTTCTTCGATCGTAGGCACGCAAGCAGCGTAACATATCGAAACCGTTATTGCGGCAAAAATCAGACCTGCCGCAAGACACTTATACGACGCGTGCGCTTAGCGACCACAAGCGCGCCGACGAATACCTCGCCACTCCGCCGGACGTAAACAAGTGCTAGTCCCAGCCGCGCGTCGGAGCCCGGCCTTTGCATTTGCTCCGTAACTGAACCAGTTACCGACACCACCAGTAATCCGCTGATATTTCTTCTCTCTCTCTCTCTCTCTCGCTAATACATTCACCTCGGGTGCACGAGCGACCGAACGAGCTGGTTCTCACTGAAGCTCCGTGGCCCCGTTTTCAACAGTAACACTGAACAAAAACACAGCACAAAACAAAACACTGTAGCTGAATCAATAGCATGCTTGTTCGAGTTGAAAAAGTTGCACTAACGTACCGGTATATGATTTTCTACTCTTTAGTTCGGTCTGTTAGAATGGTGAGAGATTTTTTTTTTTTGGTAGGAAAAAGGAGACGATTGGTTTTTATCTCAGGTCAGTGTAATAGTAAATTTATTATTAAATCAATGATTAAGACGTTTGAGTCTTTTTAAGTGTAAATTGAATTTTTGCAAATTTTAGTTACACAAAATACAGTAGCTTTTAATCACGCATCGCAAACAATTAAGGCCAGATGTTGAGTTGTTTTGTAACGACGCATTTCTTGTTTTAGAATAATGACAATCGAATTGTTGAATCATTGTCGATTACGTAAAGGAACGTGAACTTTGTGGATTTGTTTGTTTTATGTCTCCATGGTTATCGACGTATAAAACCATTGAGCTGTAGATATGCTAATGCAAACCGACAGAAAAGAGAAAGCGATAAACACGGTATGTCTCTTTCTGGCTCGTCTTGTTATAGGTTGTGAAACAAAGACGGAATGCAATGATTGTTAGAGACATTCATTGTTACAATGCTATATTTCTTATATAGCATTGTAACAATGATTGTTTCTAACAATCATTGCAAACATCAGCAACTACTGCTCATGTAGAGAAGTCTTACGGACTATAAACGTATGAAAAAAATTCAGCAAAAGACGGAATGCCTACCGCAATTATGGCTATCTCTTTCTGTCATTTTGCTCGCGATGCCCAGACTAACACTGATATTAAACACCTCATTGGTTAGAGTTAAAACACTTGACATTTGGCCTTGACATCGATCGAATCTTTTATTTAAATGTAAATCGCTATTTTTTAATCGTTTAATATCGGTATTTTAATTAATTATTAATGTGCATTTTAAAAATTTATTAAATATTTTTTTTTTTCGGAAAGGTTAGTCGACTTTGTCAAAGAACAGCAGTTCTTCACTTATTTTGTACATTGTCCCTTCTCTAAACGAACCTCTGTTTTGCGATACATTTTTTAATATTTTATTATTAGCAACATGTGCTTTTCAATGAGACACAGAGTACTTTCAAAGCTGATGGCTTTGGATGTCGAACGTCTATACTCTCCAGATATCTGAGTACACGATCATATGTTCTCAGTTTCGAAGACGTCGCCGAAGTACATTTTACCCCATCTAGGCTCGTAACTGTTGCTCATGGAACCGAGATTATATTAGTATTATGTGTCTCGGTTGTAGTGGAAGTAAAATATACTTCGAGCGACGTCTCCCAAAACTAAGAACCGAAAAATCCGACTAATTTTTCGACCTGAATGACTGGCAAAATACCTCAGAGCTGCTAATGGAATTGCTCTTTCGCCAGCTCGATTTTACCGCACTTTAGTAGTCCAGCGCTGTGATGTCTTGTTGGAAAGCACGAAAAAGGTCTGTGATCCGAGGAAAAATGATTTGTATCAGATTTTTGATAAAGTTAGTTTTTTAATAATAATTTTTGTATGTTACGATTGCTAGAATTATTCAAATCGGATCTGGTCGGTTTGATCGATAGTTTTGGGATACGCGAAGTTAAATGAGGTCCCACGCACTAGTCGACTCGAATCGACTGATCCGATCAGTGGGTGTGGACCTTTAGAAGACCTAAAAAACAAACAAAACTTTTTTTATGTAGCATTACAGATTATTAATTTGTTTTTGAATGAATCAAAAATTCGACGCAAGTAATTTTACCTAGCGATCACAAACCATTTCTGCACGACGCAAAAATATTTTATTGTAGTAATTTTAAAACTTCAAAGAAACCGTGAACAAAAGCTATGAACTGTTTGTGAAACGTTACACGTTTGTTTTACGTGTTTAGTACACTGAAAAAATGGGTAAGAAATATAAAATATAAAAATGTTGACGTTAGGTTATTTGATTTAAGTTATTTAAAAGGTATAAAACTGAAGAACTGAATATTAATAAATGTAGCTTGTTTAATATTTGGTTAATATTTTTAGCATCGCTAAAACGTATGTAAGCGTAAGTGTTAATTGTATAACTAAAATGTAATTTTGATAAAAAACATTTACACATCTTAATTTCGTTTTGTTTATAAAGAAATTAACCCTGACTTGTATTATTCTCTACAAAGTACCTATCTGAAAGTATCTTGGGTTATGCTAATTGTAGATCTGCAACTGTGTGGTAACTGGTTTTATCGCCAGAGGCGCTCGCGTTTAACCATGTACAGTGCTGCCATCTTAGGCAAAGGTGTAGATCTGCATATTATAATCAAAGCTATTACTTTAACTCACGTTAAGTGCACCTCTATTGAAACAATAAATTCAGCAGTTTTTCAATCACACAATTTCTTTGTTAGATCGATAATAATTTGAATATTTAATTATTGATTTATGAAATACAAAAGCTCGGATAAAAAGTAAGTAATTCAGTCACATTTTACCGATGGAAACGTGTTGTTTAGCCAATATAAAATGAAATATTCAATTGATTGCATTGCGTGTTGTTTAATGAACGCGAATCCGGCGATAGGTGACATGGTAATTAAACATAGTGCTTGATAATAATGTGTAATAATAGGTTAGGATATAAATCAACTGTTTCATTCACTTGTTTTTTTAATAAGATCTATGTGGACAATGTACGCAGCACAACTAAACAAAAACAGTACACAAAAACAATATTTGTCTATAAAGTAGAAATAAAAACACGTATTATTTCCTAGGAAGCATTTAGTGCCAAGAAAAAAATCATCGCTATTTTAGATTAAGTGATGCTCATTCTAAAATATAAAAAAAAATAATGCCATAATACATTGTTAAAATAAGGGTTTGGAAGGATTCAATTTTTTTTTGTATTTAATAATGTCTATGCAATATGATGGCCTATATAAGAAAATACGTACGTTAAACATGTTTACAAAAATGACTAAAAAGAAAGGACCACGATTATATTTAGTTATTGCAGTTCTGGGCTGTATTTGTTCGGCAATAATGTTTGTCTCGAACTCATTACCTAGCTGTTGCAAGGCTATTCTTCTAATTAATTTAAAGCAATCAGCAGAAAAATAGGTTTTGTTTGTTCTGAAGTTTCCTTTTTAGTTCTCTAATATCGCAGAAGATAGCGCTGTATTAGAAAGGTACCGTATGAATTTGAAATTCGTGAACTAACTGAATTCAGCTGTCGAATAAATATAACCCATTAGTATCAGGTAATTTTGTACTATACTGAACCCTGTAATACCTACATTGTTACTTGGATAATCAATTGTTTTCAAAACAAATGACAAAAAACTATGAAATCTTTCCTTGATGTATTTAATCTTTCTATATTGCTTACCTAAGGACGTTACTAAACGTCATGCGATTGCGCATAAATGTTTATGTTTCTGCGCATGAGCGACACACAGACGCTTAGTGCCGTCATTTTATATTTATTCCAGATTATAAATCTTTGCTTGGAATTTGTAATAAATTTTTTTTTGTACAAAACAAAATACCGTTATTTTTTGAGACTGTGAAACAGATGAAAAGCAATGTAGATGGAACGAAAAAGATCAAAATTAATTCCTTTCGTTTTTGAACTGATAATAACTTAACTTTAATGATATAGGAAGTAGAAATTGGGATATGGGAATATTTTTAAAAATGTAAAAAACGATTTAGTTTAAATGGTTGTGAAAAATCCCATAAAAAAATATGAGAAGAACTGTTTTTGCCGCAATTGAGATTTTCATATTTTCTGTCACAGTAGAAAATATTTTCTATTTTATAATATATTATTTAAATAATTTATGTTATATGATCTATTATTATTGTCATCTTGTAATTATTTTTATGCCAGTTTCACCGTTATTTTAAGGAAAATTAAATCTGACAAATTCTGAATTTTTTAAATGTATTTTTGAGCTCAAAAATTTGAACTTGATAAGGTGCTTTAAAAATTTAATTTTCGATCAAATCTCGAAATACGCTCGAAAAATTTTTTTTGTATTCGAAGCTCGGCTTTTAAATTTTAAAAGCTCGAATTTTTGAGCACGTGCAGAAGAAATTTTGCACGCAACTTTTCAAAATCGGACTGAATTTAGTTCAGTCCTGAATATTATTATGAAAAATGTGATTTAGTGACAGTATGGTGACGACTGTACCTAGAATTTTTAGAAATATTAATTTTTAGAAAATTTTTATGATTTAATTGGTATCTTGGAAATATATTTACTGTTACTGCTTTACCAAATAAAAAAAAAAAATATTGTTAAGATTGAACTATTTAGAATTTGTTAAGTAGTAATAAAATTAGACATTTTTTTCGTAAAAATAGAATCTTTATTAAGAAATACTCTAAAACTAGCTGTATCGCAGTGTTTTTACAAATTGCTTTATCATTGACTATAAATGTGGCAAGCTGTTATTTCTACCCGAGTGTGTTTACACGGCCATTTTAAGACTGGCATCGACGGTACGTCTAGCGTATTTGTGGCAGAACCGTCAGAGTGAATATAACCAATCGCTTAGCAGTATTGATTTAATATTAAGGCCGACTGTACACTGACATCTTTGAACTGTCGAAACTGACTCCATAGAAAATATTCGACTGACACGATTTGAACGAGCAGCTCGAGCGGTGACTGTTCTAGCGGTTGACAGTGACTTGTCGAGTAGTTGACAGCGACCGTTTAAGCGGTTTGTGTCTGTTGTTCGACGGTTGACGACTCAAGCTGCCCGTGTACGGCCGACCTAACATTTATAGGTATTTTATGAAAGCGCTAATTTATTTTACTGTGTGCATATTTTCGAATTTCGGGCTGAAATTTGTGCCATGTAAACATACTCATCGTTAATTGTTAATTTTTCGTATTGTTGTATATTTTGTATTAATCAACAAGTATTCATAGTAAAAACTATTTACTTTTTTTTTTAGAAAACAAATGTATAATTTTGCATGAATTATAATTTAAATAATTTTTAACAATTTGTAATCTTTTATATATAAATACTGTTTTAATTAATTTTTAGTAACGAATAATTTATTAATGGTCACTCTAAGATTCAAATTACTTATTTTATACGTAAAAAACGAAATCAGACCCAATTTTAATTTTTAACTGTGATTCAAATAGTTATATTTGAGTATATTTTTGTTTTAAAGAAATCATATATTAGCGATACAGTTATTCTCATGTCATATTGAATGGCCTTATATAATTCCAAAATAATATTTATTTGATATAATTCGCTGGACATTTTTTTTCTCCAATTCCGCTCATTTTTTTAGCTTGGCCAGAAACCTGTGTAATAGTCGATTGTATATTTAGAGACGTAATTACGTATGCAAGTGATGACATTATGTGAAAACGAAAGACAGCGAGCTATAACCGTCACACGAGTGATATCGTTACGCATGAGATATATACTATATTTTTCGCACGTACCCCCTATAAAATAGCAGCTCTTCACTTCAAATTCAATATTTTTTTAACATTTTTGTGAAACAAACTTCATGTTTATTAGGTTGTTAATAAAAAATGTTATTTGCGCCTGTTGTTTTTCTACATATATTTCTAATGGTAGCTGATCGCTAGTTTATGAATATTACTGTTAAATTGGTTAGACGGCGTACTTTTGTTTTTCATTACAGCACTAGTGCGTCATGGATCATATCATGTATATGTAGCAGCTATTTTATAGAGGGTAGTTGCAAAAAATTAATTTTTTTATAGGTCAACGGAACGTATGTCAGGAAAAAGGTTTTAGCTGTTTGGTAGCTTGTGGTTATTTTGAAAATTCAGCGAAACGTGCAAGTGTCGTTAAAAATTGGAAGTTAGTCATTCATCCGACAGATGGCACTGCTTGTAAGATTCAACGTACTGTCGATTGTTTTATTTTTTTAATTCTCGTACAACAGAGGTGTTCAGATTGATAGTGACGACTATCTATCACAAAATATTCAAGCGGCAAGCGATTGACTAGACCAGTGGTTCCCAACCTTTTTCAACTGGTCTATGGTGGAGAAAAAAAATATCTGGGAGGGAATGTAGTGATTCTGTTGTCTGTCCCAGATGCCAAAAATCAAGAAGCAAGAAAACAATCAAAAGAATTCGATTTGTTTCGATTTTATCTTATCTTTTCTGATGGTTTCTGATAGGATCGAGTCACGACCCACCGGCTGGGAACCGCTGGACTAGATTAAGACAATGACATATTTTCGAAAGAAATCTATTCATTAGAATTAGATATATACTTTTATTGGTGGTACATTTGTTCACCTAAGCAAGCGCAATTAAGTACATCTATTATTAGATAGATGGTGCTGTGATCTGTAGGTAAATGCAAGTGTATGCTGCGCCGACGAATTACGATTATTTTGTAGTCTTTCAAGGAAGTGTAGATTGCAGATGCTTTTCCGAGATCAACTCTAACAGCTCTCTCGATTGACCGTTTGAGCACTCCTGACGTACAGTATAAAAAATTATATTTTACTTTTTAGTTCGGTTTGCTAAAGCGTGATTTTTTTAAACGACTATTTTATTAGTCTTATTTTTTTATCGTGATGATCCTGGTCAGGATAATGGGACAAACTTATTAAAAAATTGTATTGTCATCGGTCTTTGATAAGTGTGCAAAGTGCCAGTTTAATCTGACGTTTTGAACTGGGTGAATTTCACGTTCAAAGATTCCGTTACAAACAGGTGAAGCTAATAAAAGCGTGTTAAAAATTAAATTTTGTCTCGTGACCACAGATAATATCCATAGAAAAATTCTAGTAACGAGTAGATTACTGTTTCTTTTTGTAGTGTTTTTGGAACATTTTATAATTTTATTAACAGAAAAAAAAACGTTTGACATACTTACGTTAGTATTTTGTTGCCAGTACAATTTATTTATTTATATTTCTGAATATATTTTACGCATCTAAAAATTTTTGAGAAGCTATGCACTCAGAAATTTTCAGGACAATAACTTAATATGAAATTTTGTTGGGAGATGTACAAAGAGATGTTTAAAATAATGTACATATTGTATTGTTTAATGGTGTTAAACAAATGACTTATCGGAACGGTTCATTTAAACGGATTGTCATAACATATTTTGAGAAATGTGTGACAGATCAAGAATGTACGATTTACTCAAAAATGCAACACAATTAATTTTGTCTCAGAGTTAACATTTTATAATAATTGTTTCTAATAACTTAATATCTAGCTTACTATCTTAATTCTGTTTTTTTAACTTGTATAATTTTAAATTGAGTAACAATGGCATGACTCTAAGAACCCCATGGAGGATAAGAGGTTTATGTTAGCCTTTTTCATAACTTAAAACTATAAATTTCCTCGAGAGGAATGCAAATTTAAAATTAGAATACTCAGCTAATACTTATTATCGATCAGTAAATCAGCTCGCTCTGTCGGGATTTTTTAAAAACAGTAAGGCTTTAATATATTCATTGTAAATATCACTGGATAATTATTAAAAAAATTCGCTAGAGCGTGTTGATTTTGAGATGTATGGTTGATTTTCAATTGTTATCATGCTTCGATTTTAAAACAAAAGCAAATTTTAGTACTTATAGATGATAGTTTAGCTGTTGAAATCTTTTAGTGTTTTAATGTGATCTTATAGTAAAAAGCTGTTCATAATGTAATACTAAACCACAGTGCTTTAGTATTCGAATAATCTTTACTATGAAAAATTATTTCATTTCCTCAAGTGGTGCTAATATTAAAAAAAAACAACAACAAACAAATCATTTAAGTATTGAAATAGCTCTGTTATGTGTCTATATGAACGTTTCTCGATTTTTTATTTTTAAGTTGTTAATTATTCGAAAGTTTTTCTGTGCTTTGATGTCGAGTAATGGAGACGGGTACTGCCAAATTTTACCGCTAGGGGCGCCAGCTAAATGATGACCTCAGTCTGTGAATAGTTTATAGCAGTGTGTGCAAAATAAACTTATTTCAAATAATAAATCATTAATATTCAAATTATAACTGTTTTGTATGTCCAAAGGATCTGGAACTGAAAAATAAGAGGTGGTATGTTATCAGACGAAAAAAACTTTTACTGTAAATGCTAGGACAATAGTTTGTGGAACCCACTTTACTAAAGCGGATTTTGCCACAGAAAAAGAAATTACAGATAGAAAAACTGATTATATTTATTTTTGAATTATATTTATAATGTTAAAACATCACGGATCTGCTTCGAATTATTCCTTATTTAAATCACGCCCCTTAGAAAGGAACACGTAGATGTGGTTTTTACTATACTGCTTAGTGAAAACCAATCATAACTCAGGTCGTTATCTACCTGCTGCCATCTACGTCACGCTTGTCATGTGCCCTTGTCCATTAATATTGTTTAAAACAATAGAAATCAGTTTTTGTTTTATCATTAACGCGTTCATTGAAACATCGCTGCAATATTTTACTGATTCCTTCAGTAAAGGCGTGAATTGTCTACCAGTCAAATTTTCGCATTAATGATAAGAGACAGCACTGTAGGTACCTTCCCATTTCACGAAACGAAACTTATTCTACAACTTGAGATATTATAAACGTACAATGGTGGCTAATATGTTCAAAACGCATGATCAGCAGTGATGTCTCTTAGCATTCTAACGAAAAGTAAGGCACCCGGTTTTCAACCACCTACCAACGTTTATATTAATAGTTGACCGAATAGATTATCATATACGAAGTAAAGATAAAATATAAATAAAGAAAATTATTTTTTTCAAACTAATATCAGTAACTAAAACTCAAAAATATTATTGTTATAATTTTTTTCGTTGTTTTGGTACGTAAGCTATTCTGTCAACATTAAACATTTCGCTTATCGAACGTTTATAATTTACAATTTCTTGCAAGAGTGGTTGACCGAAGATAAGTGATTGGAAACTGACAATCTAAAGCCCGACACTCGTGATCCATCGCCACACTACGATTTCATTGGATATGACAAAATTGAACACAATTTAATCTTACACGTTCATCGCCCAACCGAGCCGATGTGATTAACCCTTGGTTGGATCATTTATTTGTTAGCGTATTAGGGAGCGTCCATAAACCACTCAGCCCTATTTCAGCTTCTCTGGAACCCCTCCCTCCTTTCATGTAGCCTTTCCTATGACCCCCTCCCGAATGTAACATAGTTTTTTTATTATCAAGTTCAGAAGACATTTTGTGTTTTCTGTTAACAGACTATTAAAAAAATTTGGTTTCAAGTCGCACATACATATGGCATTGCAAGAATATAGCGTTTTTAAGAAATAAAAGAAAGCAATGTTTGAAAATAAATATTGAACTTATTTTGCAAATTATTTTCATTTTGCCAAATAAAAAGAATTACGTAACTTGACTCCAACTCCTCCCTCCCCTCACGTAGCTCAGCGTAGCTTTCGAACTGATCCCCCGTCCCTCTTGATCGAGCTACGTGGTTTATGAACACCAAAATCACACGGTCGAGTCAAAAGTCATAAGATTTTTGACTCGACCGTGTGATTTTGGTGATTATTTTCGACTATACAAAACGCAAGCATTTTTTTGTCAAATATATTTACTGTTTGAAAGCGAAGCTTGTATTGCAAGGTCCGATTTTCAACAAAATTGTACAATGATCACATTCGATAAAACTGCTGTAGCGACGTATCGTGAGTGGCGGGATTAAACGTCGTTCACTGAAGGAACTACGTCGGGTCATTTCGTGGTACTGATAAATACCATTTAATCATTATTGAAATAATAAAACATTCCATTATGGTAGATTATTGTAAAGTAAAAAATTTTGAGACAATTTTTATACGTGTGACTCTTTATGTTAATAATTAATTAATTAATACTAACCTTATAGAATATAATTAATGAACATAAATATATAATTATTAATCAAATGTTGCATATTCAATAATTAATTTTAGGTGATATAACACAGTATAAAATAGTAAAAAAATATATGGTTCTGATCGAACATTAGTGAAATGTTTCAATTAGGTGTATTGTTTTGTTTTTATAACTCCATCCCACGAAGTACAGGTATATTTGCATATTCACGAAAACCGCATGAAAATTGGTTGAATAGTTCCCGAGTTTAATGACGGGTCAATGGCTGTACCGTATGTAGTTCTTTATTAAAATTTAGATTATCGTGTGATCCGCGCACCCTCTGAAGAGTTTTGAAAACTTGTGTCAATGAAAAATGTCTTCTTTATACCCGGTCAAATCGGCTTCGATTTTAAGGCAGAAAGCCTAACATTTATGCACTGCTGGAATTACTCATACGCCATCTGTAACATAGGGCCGAAACAGTTCTCTCGTGCACACTGATACGAAAGTATGTACTTTCGACCGGGTATAAAGAAAAATAGTATACACCACACGACCAGAAAATTGAAATTCCTACACGGCGCAACAAATTACAAAAAAGTGTATAAATTGCCAAATGCAGTGGAAATAACATGGTGGAAATATAGTCATGGGAAATAGTTGCAGTCGTCCTTTGTAATCGTAGATACATAACAAAAAAACAAAATGATGCACAGAATTGAGTTGACCAGTCGACGTGAAAACGATTCAATAAACAATTGTACATAGTAAACGTATTTGTGTGAACCGAGGGGCGTCATTTAGTAAACTGTATTTTTTTATTGTACAGCTTTGCTTCATGAATAACAATGGGTACCTATAATATTATAAATATATAAGATGATTATGTTTTTACTATTATTTTAAATAAACATTTTATTTGATAACTAATTCTGTTTTATGTATAAACCTTTGGCGATTTACAATGAAACACAGGTAACAACAAGATTACAAAATACTAGAACGTTGTGCGTAAGAGGCTATAAACATGGTCACGTCTGTGATTGGTTGAGTCGGTTGCTTACGTCATCGATGCTCATGGCTTGCTTATTCAAGTATCCCAACTGTTTGGAAAAAGACTCCACAAGCCTACTTCGGCCGCCCTTTCTCGCGTCTCGCCTAGACGTCTTAAACAATGCTAACGCTCTACCTTATTAGTGTATTTGCCATATGGCAACATACACTATTGGCATTGGTCGGATGGCGGGACCTAGGGGTCGGACCAAAATTTCTCGACGTTTCATAACCTCCTAAACACTTTGGCACCATTTTTAAAAATGTTATATATATATATATATATATATATATATATATATATATATATACACAGGATGGCTAACATGGGTAACTTTGTTATTAGTGGAGATAGAAAGTCGGTTAAATGGGCAAAGTAGTGCAGAAAATTGGGCTCATTAACATCCCGTCGAATCCCGTCGAAAAAACAATTGAATTTTGACACCCTATGAATTTATTCAGAAAATAGTGAAAATTGCCATTTATGAAAACTGGCCATAACTTTTTTATTTATGAAGATATTTGAAAATTTCATTAACCATTTTTTGATAACTTTTTAAGATCTTTTCAGTGACGTAGGTTTATTTTTTTTATTTCCACTATATAATGAGATATTGACATGAACTTTGGTTTTTCTTATGGACGGCATTTTTGATTTTCAGATATTCGAATTCTACTTATTTTTCTGAATAATTTGACATAGCATATCCGATATCTAAATCAATCAGAAGCTACAAAACTGACAAAAATAGCTTTATGGCGTTATCAAAGTGTGCCGTGTAAAACGAAATTTGTTGAAACAAATACATATCGACAAGTTAACAATCTGTCGAGCGATCGCTACAGTTTTGCTAATTCATTTTGTTTGATTTACTCTCTAATTTGGCTCAAGCATTCTCAAATTTGGGAAAAGTTTTTGGGCCCAAAAATACCTAAAAATTTCTCAGAATCGTTTCAAAATTGAAATTTAACCCTTTAATAGCAATTAAAAAGTGCTCCTTAAATTTTAATAAAATCGGCCCGACAGGACAGGATTTACAAATTTTCTGAAAACACTAGTATGCAGGTAGTGAGTTATTTACAGAAAGGTGTTTTTAACTTTGGTGTAGACGTTCGATCGACAATAATAATGTAGTTAAGAAAAAATGTAATTTTAAGGGGTGTATTAAGGAGTTAATTTTTTTTATTTTGCCCTACAATCACCTTAAGTTCACATAATAAAGCCACAAGGCCTGTATTAGCAAATACACTATATTGTCGGCAGGGTTCTGGCACTGCGTCCCGGGTTTTTTTCTAGTAGCCTTGAGGTAACAATGCAAGTAAGTCGATTAGCAGAAAATTTCACTGAACGAAAATTTGGAGAAACGCATCTTAAAATAACGACCACCATTTATTGCGTACATTCTCAAAGGTTCTTACTCTGTAATTTTACTTGTATTTGTCAAAAAATGACATTGTTATTAACTATTAATTTCAAAATTATAAACAGCGTTTGGTGTAAAAGTAACCAGGTCTTTAATAGTTTCACGGGGAACTGGAAATAGAAATACCATGCTATATACAGTAAGGTCCCCAGTTAGTGCTGTTTCATATAGCGCCTGCCTTATTGGAACGTATCTCCCGCGTTTAATGGGGTCTTTCTGTACAAGATACTGTTTTAGCTTTTATCAAATTCCTTACAAAAAAAATAATTGGCTCTCACTCAAAGTCTATGGTTTTCTTTATGGAATTTTAACCTCGGAACCATATTATTATGTCTATGCTCGGAACTATTATCAATGACCAGCGCATGTATTTACGGAGTAGTTCCGAAGTACGCCTGCGTATATTTGCTTCGGCCAAAAGCAAAATTGAAAGTGTCACTTTAATTTAAACTGTGTTAAAATCGGAAAAGTGGAGGTTTTAGTGAAATTTAGTGTTTAAAAAAAAGTAAAATGGGAGTTCCAGCTTTTTTTAGATGGTTATCTAGAAAATATCCATCGGTGGTCGTCCACTGCATTGAACAGAAGGTATGTTGAACGAGCTAACCTTAATTTTCTTGACATTGTGTTAAAAGTGTTTTTTAAGTATTTATAAAAGTTATTTGGCTTCATAAATGTATGTTTTAGAAACTAGATATTATTTCATAGTGAATATTATAAGCAGGTTTAATAATAATCGATTATCCAAAATAAAATTTCTTGTATACATGCGTCTTCTGATAAGCCTAAATGTTTGCCGGCATTATAATACAAAATTATTATATTTCTTAATTAATTTGAGAGAGCATTTTCTTTTCTTTAGTTTATAAATTAAATACAAGTAACCTTTACTAATTTGAATATCGGTTAAATCTGATTTGATCGTAAAATGACACACCAAAGGTCAATATCTCAAGCGGTGTTTTTAAATACAGTCGAGCCTGGATAAGCAATAATTCTAGGAACCGCGATCTCTTTTTCGCTTATGGAGATTTTTCACTAACCCGAGTTTCTAGCTTATAGAAGTACAGGAGTGGCCTTTCTCACTTATAGAGGTCTATAAAATACAGCAGATGTGTAGTGATAAATTTTAAGTTTGTCACTTAGAGACCACTTTAATTTTTCGTTTTAATATTATGATTACGTGCCGAACCTTTCTTCGCATTCGAATTGAATACGAAAAATAAAACCAATGATACAAAAACAATGTTAGTTCAGCTATTTATGATTCATTCTTAAATTTCGTGGAACTATTAATACGTTCGATTATCGTTTATAGGGGTACAGGCAAGTAGTAGTCTCAGTTATAGAGGTCCATGAGTGAAAAACGTTTTTCTCTTATAAAGGTTTCTGTTTCTCACTTATAGAGGTTTTAGAGGGTTACAAAGACGGTGCCTGGCAATTACTCTCACTTAGAGAATTTTCTCACTCACTCAGGTTTGATTGTATTTGAATTGGCATGCCGATTATTCAGCCCCTAAATAAGCGAATAGTCAATTAATTGACCAAAATACTAGTCAGTACAACTTTCTATGTTTTGTAGGCTCAGACACTAAATGATACCCAGGTTCCGGTAGACTCTTCGCAACCCAATCCGAATGGAGTCGAATTTGATAACCTTTATCTGGACATGAATGGCATTATTCATCCATGCACACATCCAGAGAATAAACCGGCGCCAAAAAATGAAGACGAAATGATGGTTGCTATTTTCGAATGTATCGATCGATTATTCAGTATCGTGCGTCCGCGTAAATTGTTATACATGGCCATCGATGGCGTAGCTCCTCGTGCTAAAATGAATCAGCAGCGATCGAGACGGTTCCGGGCGTCGAAAGAAACAGTCGAGAAAGTACGAGAAATCGCTCGCATTAAAGATGAACTCAGAGCGAAGGGTGCGATTTTGCCGCCCGAAAAAGAAAAAGGCGAACATTTTGATTCGAATTGTATTACGCCAGGAACGCCTTTCATGGCGAGGCTGTCTCAGTGTTTACATTATTATATTCACGATAGATTGAATAATGATCCAGGTTGGGCTGGGATTAAAGTTATTTTGTCGGACGCAAACGTGCCCGGCGAAGGGGAACACAAAATCATGGACTACATCAGAAAACAAAGAGGTAAGTCTCTTATTTATATTTACTACCTATCCTATCTTAATTTCCTATTAGTTAAGTTGAAGTTTTAGAAATGTAGAAAATAACGGGAAGTGGTAAAATGGAAAATAGTAATTGTGCGAATGGCGTCTGTTTTGACATAAAAGTCGACAAACGGACGTTAAACGCATTATTATTATTTACTACGAACTTTCCAAACCGGCTTCGGTCAAGTAGATTTTGATTTGACTACGTAAGAACCCAGCAAACTTTTCCCGCGGTTTCGATTTTTAAGGGAAATCATTCTGGAAATAGTTGTGTTGCAAAGTTGCATTTAGATAAAAAATTGTGTACGAAATAATATTTATTTTGTGATTGCAGCTCAACCAGACCACGACCCAAACACTCAGCACTGCTTATGCGGCGCTGATGCCGATCTCATCATGTTGGGTCTTGCAACGCACGAACCAAATTTCACTATCATCCGAGAAGAATTTAAACCGAATCAGCCGAGACCATGCGATGTTTGCGGTGAACAAGGTAAGAATCATACACTTATTGGTGACAGCTGTCGTGCCACAGCACGGTAGATTACACTTTTTGATGAACCTATTGACAAAGTGTCCTTCTAGACTGCGCACTTACCTGTGTGCAGCCTAAAAGGACACTTCGCCCACTACCACATCGCCTTTGATAATTCCCGCACTTGTAGACGAAGCGTCAGGTAGAAATACCAATGGACCACAGCCCGGAAGCCAAGAATTTTTACAATGTCAATACAGTAATATCCCAAAGTTATGCGATAGATGAATTTGAGCGATAACCATATAAGTCGAATTCGCGTAAGTCCGGGTACAATTTTGCATATGAATACATACAAATTATGTTTAATAGGAAACTAAAGAAAACAATAATTTCGAAGAAAAATGTGTATTACAATCTTAGATAATACAACAAATTTAAACAGTAGGGCCTCGATTATCCGAACCCCAGATAATCCAAAGGAGCCCCCAGCTTAAAAACGCCTTATTTATGTGGTTTTTAGAGCAGCAAAGAAAAGCTGTCCCCTTGTCAGGTGACATAGTGATGGAAAAAGCCAATTTTTTCCATGAAAGATTTGGCATCGGAGAATTTGTTGCTAGTAGAGGGTGGTTAGACAAATTCAAAAAAAGACATGGAATACGCCAACTAAAACTTAGTGGTGAAAATAATACTTAATGATTAAAATTTGTATTCATTTTTAATTATAAAAAGCTGTTTAATTTCATCTTTTAAAATATACACATACTATAATTCGAACGCCTCATTAATCCTAACAGGGTGAAAAAATTTCAGTGTTCGGATAATCGAGGCCCTACTGTATATTATTATGAATTGCAAAAATGTACATAAAATCTAACAAACTTGTCTGACGGATTAATGATTCCTTCTCACGCAAAATTTCTACGTAGCACGCAAATAATTTTTCATTCGAGATGTTTTCCAAAATTTGTATCTTTTTTTAATTGAACTGAGACCTTCTGTCAAGTTTTTAACCATCGTTTGACGTTCTAATCGAGTTCTAAAGAATCAGATTCTTCAATTTCGTAATTCTGGATCCGCGTAAGACGTGGTATTACTGTACATATTTTTTTTTTGTTGTGCAGCCCATCTTAAAGCTTAGAGTTGACTAAAACTCATTTTCGATTTTAGGTCACGAAATGAAAGACTGCCAAGGACTGTCGGAAGTACCGTCGCAAACTGAAGTACAGTCGTTCGGTATGGAAGTTGAATTCATATTTGTGAGGTTATGTGTACTTCGCGAGTATTTAGAAAAGGAGTTGCAGATGCCGAATTTGCCGTTTAAATACGAGTTCGAAAGAGCAATCGACGATTGGGTTTTTATGTGTTTCTTTGTCGGTAATGACTTTTTACCGCATTTGCCGAGTCTAGAAATTCGTGAAGGCGCCATCGATCGACTCGTCAATCTTTATAAAGATTGTGTTTATAAGACAGGGGTGAGTAACTTTAAATTTTAATGCAATTCTCAAGGATAGTAGATTACTACGGGTTGGACATTAACATTGTTGAAAGTATGACTGTACAAGACGGGAGGGGGTACAGACCTTAAGACTGTCAAACGTTATAATTGAAAAATTAAGCCAAGGGTTTCGAATGACAAACAATCGATTCAAGCAATCATTACTCTTTTCCTCTCCTACTTCATGCTAAAACAGATCATTGCAAATTTACCATTTATTTTTTGAAGTTTAACTTCTTTAGCGATGTATCTGTTTGAAAAAACTGGTCAAGTGCGAGTCGAATTCGCGAGAAGAGGGTTCCGTACTATTCCGTTTTCCGTGAGTACTTTAAGACAAGGTTTTCGTTTAGGTTTTCCTGTAAACTATGAGTGAGACCTGATATTGCCTATTTTTTTCAAAATAGTAGTTTCGGAGATAAGGACGAGGGGGCGGTCAATTGTTCCTCTATTTTCTTAAATAACTTTAAAACTATTTATTTTAAAATTATAAAAAAATATATTTGAAACCCTTACTACAAGCCTTTTCATCTGATATGTCACACGGTACAATTTGCAGAACTTTTTTTTTATTTCCTAATTTTTCCCCAAAAATTACCCCCATGTTAAAAATTTATTTATTTACGTTACACGTCCGTCTTTGGGTCACCGACTTACATATGTGTATCAAATTTCAACTCAATCGGCCCACTAGGAAATAAAGGGGGGTAAAGGGTAAATTGTCATCTATTTTCTTAAATAACTTAAAAACTATTCAAGTTAAAATTATAAAAATATATATATTTGAGACCCTTCCTTCATTTGATATGTCACACGGTACAGTTTGCTAAACTTTTTTTTTCCCTCCAAAAATGACACCCATGTCCAAAATTCATTTATTTACGTTACACGTCCGTCTTATGGTCACCGACTTACATATGTATACCAAATTTGAACTCAATCGGTCCAGTAGTTCGGAGCGAATTGGCTGTGACAGGGTGCCAGACACACGAGTGATCCTATAAGAGTTCCGTTTTTTTCCTTTTGAGGTATGGAACCCTAAAATGTAAAAAATCGAGGGGAAGTAGAATTGACCCTTAAAGGGGAAATTAGTTTGTCTCCTAAATTACATGAAACTGACAAGGACAGAAGTTTATAGTGTGTTACTAAGAATGTGTAAATATTATTAATTAGTTTCACATAAAAAAAAATTAAACTTGGAAATAATATTAAAAACTAAAGAGGTTAAACTTCTTATGCGAGCTTATGAGGGTAAGGCTCATTATAATTTTTTTGTAGGGTTGGCTGACTGATAGTGGCAACGTAAATTTAGACCGTGTTCAAATGATCATGTCTAAACTAGGCGCGGTGGAAGACGAGATTTTTAAAAAAAGACAACAGAACGAGCTGGCATTCAAAGCGCGCGAGAAAGCGAAACGTCGTTCCGGCGGAGGTTTCAACAGATCGGGCTTCGGAGCGAACAAACCGAACTGGAATTTGACAGCGAATACACAATTCGCTCCTACAGTAAGTCGATCTCAATTTTTTTAGTGTTCCGTGGAAAAAATGTACATATATAAATTATAAGACCAAAAACATAATTCGACCTGTGTTTAAAAATGTTTATATTATTAGTGTATTTGCCATATGGCAACATACACTATTGGCGTCGGTCGGATGGCGGGACCTAGGGGTCGGACCAAAATTTCTCGACGTTTCATAACCTCCTAAACACTTTGGCACCATTTTTAAAAATGTTTATATATATATGTATATATATATATATATATATATATATATATATATATTTATATATATATATATATATATATATATATATATGTGTACGCGCGATAACTTTCGAAAGAGTTGATTGATTTCAACGAAATTTGGGCCACGTGTTGAAATCCACCACCGCAAGAAGCCTATTTAAAATGGGCCTAATCGGGCTATTTTAAGGGTAGTTTTTAGGGGTTGAAAACTGTTTTTGGGCCCCAAAATACCGAAAAAATTCTCCGAATCGTTTCAAAATTGAAATTTAACCCTTTGGTAGTGATTAAAAAGTGTCCCCACAATTTTAATAAAATCGGCCCGACAGGACCGGATTTACAAATTTTATGAAAACACTAGTTTGCAGATAGTGACTTAATTATTGAAGGGTGTATTTAATTCGGTGTAGACGTTAGATTGATAATAATATTACAATTAAGAAAAAAATGTTATTTTAAGGGGTGTATTAAGGGGTTAAATTTTTTATTTTGCCCAAAAACAAACTTAATTTCACATAATAAAAGTATAAAACAACACGGCCCTATACAAGCAAATACACTGTATTGTCGGCAGGGTTTTGGCACTGCGACCCGGGTTTTTATTATTTTATTATCATCTCCCTAGAACATCCTATTTTGTTTTATCAATGTACATCTTTAACTAAAATGTGAATATGAATTATCGCGATCACGCCAAAGAAGTATAACTTCTGCCGCGCGTAAACAAGTACACGCACCATTTTTTTGGTGTTTGTTCAATCTTGACTTCTCAAAGTGCTAACCGATTAGAACAATTTCGATTCTGTTATGTTCAGGAAGATAACAGACCGGCCCCATGTATTTTCTGTAGCTTTAAAAAAATTAAACCACTATCAGAAATCTTAAAAGTGCGAAATAAAATTTAAAAAAAATTGTCGTAATATCTTTTTTAAATTTTTTTTTGTCTACAGCCTTTAGGAAGACCTGTTGCGCCAATTCAAAATGCTAGGCAGGAAGCATACAACATTCGCAGAGCCGGCATGCACAATTTTCAAAGGTCGCAGGATTCGAATCCTCGAAGAGGTCTCGAAGCTCTAATGACTCCTGAGGTAAGTAACAAGTTTGTTTTAAGACAATGTAATCGAGAACTAGAACCCTTTAGAAAAAGACGTTTCGGTTTCATTTTTTATTTAAATTCAATTCTCACGTTTTTGAATCACAAAACGCTAAAAAATTTGAGATTTTTTGAGTTTTGAATCTATTTCTACAGTTTGTAATGCGGATTTTGAGTTTTGGTTCGTTTTCTACAATTTTTCGTTTTTCCGGTTCCAAAATTTTCCCCGATTTGACACTAGCTTTAGACTTACCATGGGTATTGATTTTTGGTAAACGAATATTTTAGGGCCAACAACAAGATCAGGACCGCAGAGGCGTTAAACGCAAATCTGACCAAAGGGATGCTGACACTGGTGAGAAGACCGAAGAAGAAGAAGAAGACGATCAAGCTCACGATGAAGTCCGGTTATGGGAAGATGGTTTCAAAGATCGCTATTACGAGTCCAAATTTGATATCGCCTCCGATAATTTAGAATTCAGGTGAATTGAATGTTATTATTTGTATAAAGCTCTTTTAAAAAATGCAAAATAATTTGACAACAAAATTAGCTTTACTGTAAAAAGCGTGGAGCGCTTAATATCAGTAATAAATTTTTCATCTAGTAGCTAATTGTAAACAGAGAGCTATTCTGAAAATTTAAGTAGATAGCATCCTCGCTAATTTTGTTGTCAAATTACTTTAGTTCATATAAGCGTGTGGTTTTAGTTTTTTTAAACTCTAATTTTAATTATAAGACAAAGACAATATTGCATTTGACTATGGGGTAGGCAACGCAACGTACGTCTCTGTACAGCGTTTTAGCTTGCTTGTTGTAATTTTTCAAGTTTTTTTATCCCGAAGCTTCTTGTCAGGATAACGGGGTCCAACTTATTAAATTATTGTTTTGTCATCGGTCCTTGATAAGTGTGCAAAGTTTCAGTTTAATCTGACGTTTTCAAGTGAGTGAATTTCACGTTCAAAGATTTCTTTACAAACATACAGGTGAAGTTAATAAAAGTGGTTAAAATATCGAAAGATCAACAGTTGTCTTTTTAATTTACAGATATTCGGTCGCCTTGCAGTACGTCAGAGGTCTCTGTTGGGTTCTGCGGTACTATTATCAGGGATGCGCTTCCTGGAAATGGTTCTTTCCTTATCATTACGCACCGTTTGCATCGGATTTTGTGAACATTTCGGGACTCAGCACCGAGTTCGAGAAAGGTACGAAACCGTTCCAGCCGTTGGAACAGTTGATGGGAGTATTTCCGGCAGCTAGCAGTGCTCATGTACCAAAACCATGGGCCAAGCTTATGTCCGATCCTGTAAGTACCAACCATAAATAATACAATTCGCTTATTCTTTTTTTTTTTTTAGTAGAAATATTACAATATTTTTTTTTGCACAGGAATCTACGATTATTGATTTTTATCCTGAGGATTTCAAAATCGACTTAAATGGCAAGAAGTTTGCGTGGCAAGGGGTTGCCCTGTTGCCATTCGTGGAAGAAAAAAGGCTATTCAAAGCTCTGGAACCTTACTACGATATGCTGACACCAGCTGAAAGTAAGTAATTTGATTTTTATTAATGACAATCAGACTTGTATAAACGCTTATGACCTCGGTTGTCGAGTGTCTATAATTTACAGTCAGTTTGTATTATAATGATCGGTTTGATTTATAATGATCAATTTGATCTATTGATATGAAATAAAAAATATATAATGAACCTCACCTTCATAAGCTCACATAAGAAGTTTAACTTCATTAGTTTTTAATATAATAATTACGGCGAAATTATTACACATTTTAAGAGGGCATTTTGATGTTTATGTCATGTGAAAATTCTCACATGGACAGATCGTCACATTCATACCATAGTTTTATTTATATACTATAATCTACAGAAAAACATTTTTAATATGATTTTTCTGTAGTATATCAACATCATAACCTCACATTATGTGACATTTCAGTATATACTTATATTTAAAAAATGTTTAATCCGAAAATTGTTCTGATATCTGAAAATAGAGAATACGATATTTAATATTTTCCATTCTGAATTTACATGAAATATATATGAGTTCCTATCGTTTGAACGTTAAATTACACAAATTATTTTGTTCTTCAATTGTTCGTAACTTTAAACGTCAGATTCAAGTTGTTGATCCTTGGATTACTATTTTGCGAATCAAAATGAAACACACTATAAACTTCTGTCCTTGCCAGTTTCATGTAATTTAGAAGAGTAAATAACTTCCCCTTTATTTAGTCTACATCCCCTCGATTTCTTACATTTTTGAAACAGATACGTCGCTAAAGAAGTTAAACTTCAAAAAATAAATAAAGAATACAATAAAATTTGATTTAATCAAAACGAAGTCTAAATATGTCTGATCGCAACGAGATTGGAAATTATATTATAATTGTTTCTTAAGCGTTGCTAGTAAAAACTCAAAGCAAAACAATGTTGTGTTCGACAATGCAGAGTATTAATGTTGTCTCAAAAAGACTTAACAGTATTTTCAATGTATAATTTTTAATTACCAATTTTTTCTAATAGAAAAACGCAACGTACGAGGCGATGACAGACTCTATGTATCGATGCAAAACTCCGGTTACGGTTTTATCCAAGGTCTTTATAACCAAAAGGTAGAGACTTCCGTACAAACAGCGGTAACGATCGACGGAATGCGTGGCGTCGTACTCATCGCAGAAGACTGCGTTAGAAAGGGAGGGTAAGTTACTTCTTTTTTTTTGTTATCTTATCGACTGCTGGATTACCTGGATCTGGTATTGTTTAAAATTTTTGGCTGGTACTACCATTATCGATTATCGATAATAATAAATGGTTTTCTTTTCAGTACTTTGGATTCACCGGTGATGGGATTATCATCCGTAACTTCCAACGCAGTCATCTGTATTCGATTCCGCGATCCGAGCTACGACGATGATTTTATATTTCCAGCGAAGCGATTGGACGGTGCCAAAGATCCTCCGAGGGTCCTGAAACCTTCAGATCTTAGTCATGCCGCGTCACAGGCGTGGAGAGCCCAAATCGGGATGGTCCGTTCAAATCAGAGAGCGACGCTCGATATTTCCGGACACAGAACGCTTCAGTAAGTAGAAAAACAGTTTCTGTGATTTGAAATTTCGTTCTGTGAAACAGTTCACATGACAATATAGAACAGAGGTATCGATAACATCGATATCGATCTAACGATTGATCGTGTAATGATTTTTTATCGATAGCCAAATGTAAATACTTTATACTAAAATACTTGAGGTTGAAATTTTTAAAACGTACCCGCTAGTGGGATTGTAGTCGAAAGAGACCGCATTGCTTTTTAAACATCTTTCCAGTACATTAACAGGAATAAAATTTAAAAAAACGTTTTAATAATTGTTGTTATTTATTTTTCAGACATCACACGCAACGTCAGGGACAGTATGGGGCGGTGCCTCCACCAGAAGTTTTGCAGAGGGGGATGGCCAACCCATATTCCATACCCGGTGCCTTCCAGCCTCAATCAAGTAAGTTTTTTTACGTTTTTAATTGTTGATTGTTGAGATTTTTATTTAATTGTACTTTAGAAAATTGCGTCATGTTCGATCCCTAAAATTACTTAAATCGATTTTCTTAAATTAGTGAGAGACACATTAACCCGTTTTTTTCCGAGTTTTGTATAAATAGTATATATATTTTGTATAAATAGTATTCATAACACCAATTTTTTTAATAAAGTGTGATTTTTTTGTTTAAAATAATGCAGGTTGGGAAATTTTATGAACACTTCTATCAGCATAATTACAATTTTTTTAAACGCTTGTTCCAATTTTGAAACACTGGGAAAAAATGGGTTAATGGCGTTAGTTGTCATGCATCTCCGAATCTACTGAACGAAAAAATTTGAAATTTGGCATATATATAGAGTTAGATGACGCAAATACGGACGTATAGCGTAAATAAACGAATTCCGATTTTGGGGTTTAATTTTGGGGGACAAATTAAATAATAAAAAAAAAAATTCAAGTGTATTATGTGACATATCAAATGAAAGGGCTCGTTATAAGAAACGCAAATATATTTTTGTATAATTATTAATTAATAATATTGACTCTACCAACAGTAATATAATATTAAATAAAACGAAACTACTTGCGATTACTGTTCAAAATATTTATTTATTTATAAAACGTTTCTACCAAATTTTTGGTCCTTTTCAATTTATCAAAATACAAAATAAATTATAATTGTTTATATAAAAACAAAACAGTTAAGTACTTAACTGTTTTGTTTTTATATAAACAATTATAATTTATTTTGTATTTTGATAAATTGAAAAGGACCAAAAATTTGGTAGAAACGTTTTATAAATAAATAAATATTTTGAACAGTAATCGCAAGTAGTTTCGTTTTATTTAATATTTTTGTATAGTTTAAAAGATATAAAAAAAATATATATATGAAAACCGAACACTCCCTTTGAACAGGATAGAGCACCCTTTAATCGACGTTTTCATTTCACGTAAATTGTACTGCGGTTTTATGTTAAATAATCAGTACCAAATTTTCAAAAATCAACTTTTATTGCAAACACCAACACTTGTTGAATTTCAATTAAATTAAGTAGCTTTAATTATTATACTTCTGCTTCTTTAACATTAAGAAAGTGCCTACCGCTATATAATTAAATTAGTATTTGGTGTTGATTTCAATCAAAATTTTATTTTGTGCTGGAAATTGCTTTCGTATTTGGCTTTTTGGCGTCCCTTGCCATCTGGCGCTTAGAGCGACCGCTCCTCTCGGTCTACCTCAGGGCCGGCGCTGATTCCCTCCCTCTGTCTCCAAAACTATTGAGTCTAAAATTTTGAAAAAATAGGGAATATAGTTTACAGGAAAACCTAAACA